>JAIUZE010005037.1:0-18789 GCA_022085475.1 Heliosperma pusillum
CAATCTTATCAAGTATATGCCGCTAAAGGTGAGATGTAAGCCCTAGTGAGTATATAGTTGCCTAAGGGTGTCTTTCCCGAGTCTTTGAATAACATGATGGTTTCGGAATTGATTTCTTTGAATAACATGATGGTTTCGGAATTGATTTCCACATGATCTTATCATTATATATTGTATTGCCTATCTTTTCTTATCGTAACGCACATGTATATTTATATATGCATGCTCTACTTTTGTATTTCCTTATATGTACGTTAAAGGTGATATGGCTGGGAGAACCCGGAGTTACTCCCCACTGACTGTGGCGTTCATGTTTTTCATGAATGAACAGGTTGCTTGCATTGGATGACTTTTTGGATACGATATTTTGGGGTTCGGGTGTGAGCTAGCGGGCGTTGTCCCTGGAAGTTCACCTCTAGACGAATTTAGCTAGTTTTGTTAAACACTTGTTCTTTGCTAACATTTTAAGAGACCCCCGTCTCTTTGTTGTATATTCCCGTATTTAGTTTGTAACATTTTGACACACCTCGTGTTATATATATCTTGCATGTTTAAAGGTTTTTAAAATACCGTATTTCCGCATATTATTTCACATGCTTGTATGTTTTATATTTCCGCATTCGCGAGGGTTGTCACAGTTGGTATCAGAGCTTTTATCGCTCCCGACGCACACACGTGGACCCTAACTTAAACTACTTGACCTTGAAATAATAAATGAGAGTTGGGTAGAAGTTAAGGATTTTACTTGGTAGTCTATTTGTTTATGCTAATTGATAGGAGTAACTTAAATTGTTTTTGTTTCTTATGAAGATGGTTGGACCTCGTGTAGAAGAGAGCGTTGTTAGTGTCAACCAAGTCCCTCCTCATAGAGAAGACAATTGCCAAGGAGGCTATGCTTGGGTGGCTAGCCAAATTGCTAGGAGCAATATTACGCCTTATGGTGGTGAGCCGGACCCTACCGAGCTCTCGGAATGGTTTCGAGAGATGGAGAACCAATTTGACTATTACCAAGTCCTTGAAGAGGACAAGGTAAGGATTGCTCAGTTCTTCCTGGTAAGGGAGGCGGACTACTGGTGGTCTATTTCCAATCCCACCGCTATCCTTGAAATCAATTTCGAGTGGGAATGTTTCAAGTCTCTTGTTGAGGACCGATTTTACCCCTTGGAGCTCAAGCAGCAAAGACTCAGAGAATTCATCGATTTCAAGCAAGGTGATTTGATGACCCAAGACTTCACCACCCAATTCAACAAGCTTGCTCGTTTTGCGCCAGGACTCATCAAGGATGATGAAGATAGAGCTTTTTACTATCGTAATAAGCTTAGTGCTTTGCTCCAAAGCAAAGTAAGGAGGAGCTCTACATCTTTCGGAGAATTGTATGACGATGCCCTTAGGGCCGAGGACTCCATGAAGGCCTTTAGTGATAGGGCGAAGATGAAGAGTCCATCTCCTTTTTCCTCTTTCAATCCAAGGTCAAACTTCCATGACAAAAGACCTTTCTCTCCCTCTTCCTCTAATGCCTATGCTAACCAGAGACGTTTCAATGCTCCACCTCAAGCTCAAGCTCGAAGTCGAATTTGTGACGGTTGTAGGAAACCCTTTCACCCGGGAGTAGGATGCTATGTTAGGCCCCTCTTTTGCTTTTTCTGCAAGAAGCCTGGACACCTCATTCGTGAATGTCCCAATCGTCATACTTCCGCAACCAGTGCCAAAGCTAAAGGATCCAGCTATGTACTCAGGCGAGCCAAAGCCGTTGATTCCCCGGAGATCGTGTCTGGTAGTTTCACTTCCTTAAATCAATCTCGTTTTCCTTTTTCGCCTCCGTCTTTTAATTCCTTCTTATCGTAGTCTTTAATGATGCTTCCTAATATTCCTTGTATCAAGTTCATTTATCCCTACTCTCTTGAGAGGTAGTTTCCTTTTTAGCTATCGTAAGGTTTAGTCGATGTGTTTTGATGGAGTTTCGAATATGATACCTAATCGTCCTATTGAGCTAGTTTCATGTTTAAATGATTATAAAGAATTGAGGATAAGCTTAAGATGAAACTCTCCTAGTGGTTTTAGACTATGAAAGCTTGATGTTGCAATGTCATTTGGAGGATCGAAATCAGCATAATGATAGTTGGTTGTCGTGGTTAAGAATTTTAGCGATTTCTTTAAATGTTACTTGGGAATTTGTTGTCTTTAAATGTTGGACCCTAACGGGAATAAATACTTTGTGGAATTAGTATTGGATGACACAACTTGAGGAATATTGTCATAAGCGAAAACCGTTGTATTGGGAATTTGAAAGAACTAAATAAATTGATGAACGGTCGCATTGCTTTATGATTGACAAAAGTTAAGTGAAATGAGATTGTGAGACTAATCTCTTTTGAGGTTTTGAGATTCAACTTTTGAAGATGAGAAGGTTCATTTTTAATAATTTAGGGTAATGAATTTTGGGAATAAATTGGATCAAAGGATTTCATGGTAAGTCTCTTTTACCTGGTGGTTGTTAGCGGTCTTGTTTCCCTAATTATAAATATTTTGATGGTGGTTTCCAATACGAGTTTTGATGAAGCTAAGAAGATTAGAGTTCGTAATGAAATTTTCATGTGGTTTGTTAGTCGTGGAGTCTACCGTGCCGATGGACCTTAGAAGATTCTAATTGAATTTGAATAATTGGGAGTTGTTACTCGAAGTGTCATGTTTATGAAATATTTTGGTAGGAATCTGATGATTGAAATTGTAGAGGATAATTGCTCTCTTTTGAGGACTAGTTTACTTGTACAGTTAGTGTTGTCGAGTTGCGATCGACATTTGAATTATCATAGATGGAAGATAGTTTTGTGGGTCATTCCTCTCTTTTCCCTCAAATTGATCCTTACTCAATCCGCTACTTTTCAATCCTTCCCCTTTTTAGTCCATTTTACTCGTGTGGACGTATCTCTTAGTATCACGATTTGTGATTTTGATGTTCGAGTTCGCTCTAAGTTCGTGTAATGTCTTCTTATTTTGATTCTATCCTTGAGAAAACTTTCAAATCTCCTTATCGTAATCCTATTTTAACTTTTTAAAATAGTCTAAAGATGGACTTTGTACCCTCTTTTGGAGAAAATAGATTTCTTTCCCTTTTTTTTTATTTGGATTTTTGTTTGGTTGGCTGTTTGGACTTGTTATTGGAGACGTCTGGTGACTAGTCCGGCACTTACTAACACCTGTTTTGATTTTCGATTTCACTATTTCGGCATTGATTTAATTTTTGATAGCTAGAGTTCTCGTTCACGACGGGCACTCTTGTGATTCGTAAATAAAGTTTCTCACTTATAAAAAATTTACTTAAAATGTTTTCGAGAAGAACATCATTTTATAAATGTTTCCCCTATAAAAGTTTTCGTATTAATTTTGAAAACGAATCTTGTCCTTGAGGCCTTTGTTTTCTACTCTCAAGTTTCGAAGACGAAACTTTTTAAAAGGTGGGGTGATTGTAACACCCGGAAATGTACCCTATTTTTCTAGTGAAAATATTTTACGGATACTTTTCAGCAAATTTAAGTTTTAATATAGAATTTGATTTTCCGAGTCGAATTTAGAATTTCCGAGTTCGTATTTGGAATTTTCGCGAGATTCCATGAAAATCCCGTCTTAAGACGAGTTTGACTTTTCTTGACTTTTGAGTCGTCTTTGACTTTTCTTGACTTTTGAGTCGAGTTTGACTTTCCTTGACTTTGGAACCGTCTTTGACTTCCGTTGACTTTTCTCCTACACAACTCACACTACTCTTTAACCTAATTTTTCATTCAAACACAAATATCTTCCTCCTTAAGAAATCTCAAGAACTTCCCTCTTTGAAATCGATCTTAGAATTCGCGTAGCTTCTTCGTTCTTTGATAGAATTTACGTAAGTTCGTCTTATTCTTCTTCCCTAACCTTCCTCTATCCGTATTGATAATAAAATTATCGTCTTTCTCGCTTTTCAAGCTTTCCGTCTTTCTCAAGATGAACTTTATTCATCTTTTTACGATCTATTTGTAGTTGGTGACCTCCAAGATCCCGACAAAGACTATTTCCTTATAGAAGAGGAGCTTGACGATTAGTAGAGACGCTTAAAGTTAACGGTGAAGGGTTACTCGGTATCATTTACGTGTTTTACATGTTTATATGCTAGAAATCGTATTTAGAATACGATTAGGAAGATTAAGAATCATGCTATGATTAATGGATGATGTTATATGATGAATGTTGATGATATATATTGATTGTTGATGATTATTAGAAGCATATATGAGAATTGGATTGAATTGGTTAAGTAATGAAAGCTCACGGGTGAAGAGGTGTTCCCTGCCGGTCGACCGGCCGCCGGTCTGCCAACCGGCTGGGAACACATCAGTAACATTTTTGGGAAACTTGGTTTTTGCATGATGAGGTGCTCCAGGCCGGCCAACCGGCCACCGGTCCATCCACCGGCCTGGAACACATCAGTAAGTGAAGTTGGATTTTTGGTAGGGTGCTCTGTGCCGGTCGACCGGCCGCCGGTCGACTGACCGGCCCAGACCTCATTTCTCTGTTTTTGGTTTTTGCCCTGTGTTCTGAGCCGGCCCACCGGCCACCGGTCTCCTGCCCGGCCTGGAACACGGCTGTGTTCTTTTCATATAATTTCTAAAACTCGTAATTTATAATAGTTCGCATGATCCGTTTATCGTATAATTTTACGTAGAGTCTTATAATATTCATGTTTTGGATATATGATATCTTATTCGCTTGTATCACCTGTTTTGTGACGGTTTTCGATATGTTCCCACTTTGAGTCGGTTTTTACAAATGATACGGTTTGAGCACTGTTTTGTCTTGTGCTTTGTACTCTCATTCCCTTGGCTACCTTCCCGTTCGTAAGGCTGGAATGTCGGAACGGAGAGGTATCCTACTGCTTAAATGCATGTGTTAGTGGGCATACGACGACGTTGTTGGGAGTTGAACGCTATGCGTTGTTCGACCCGGCCGTCAAATGTTGTGTACTTGCGAGGTGGTGTTATTTGCATGTAGCGTACCGCTTGTTATGAGGCTTGAGCTCTTTTCCGCCTCTTTCGTGAATTGATCTACCGAATTTGGGGTACTCGGCGTTTATTTTCGTAAGACCGAGTCTTGGATGCGAAACGCTTTATCGCATGTCGAATCGGAACACGTTTATTCCGAGATCCTGGCCAGGTTTAGACTAGGACCGGATATTTATTATCGTCGTGCTACCAGGGGGAAATTAGTCTACCTACTCGAAATGCTTTATCGTGTATGCTTGTCAAGGGAAAATCCTTTATCCCCCGTGGATTCCCTTTTTTAATCATACTCCATGTACCGATGCTAGTGCTGTTCATTTACCGTGGAAATGTCGTTCTTTGTATCGTCTTCTTTGAATGCGTGATTTCATGATATTATCATGGTCATTGCATGATTGGGACCCCGTCATTGTCTGGTTCGTGAATGGATGAATAATATGTGGATATATGTGATCATCGCATACTTGACGTGGTTTGGTTTGTCGAGTCTCAATCTAATCAATCTTATACCGCTAACGGTGAGATGTAAGCCCTAGTGAGCGATTCGATTGCTAAGAGTGTCTTTCCCGAGTCTTTGAATACATGCTGGTTACGGATTTGATTCCATATGATCTTATCTTAGATCTCGAATTGCCTATCTATTCTTATCGTAACTCACATGGATATCTATATATGCATGATTTTACTTTTGTATTTCCTTATATTTACGTTTAATGTGATATGGCTGGGAGAACCCGGAGTTACTCCCCACTGATTGTGGCGTTCATGTTTTTCATGAATGAACAGGTTGCTTGCTTGGATGGCTTTTTGCTTATGCTATTTTGGGTTCGGGTGTGAGCTATCGGGCGTTGTCCCTGAGTTCACCTCTAGACGATTTATCTAGTTTTGTTAAACACTTGTTCTTTGCTAACATTTTAAGAGACCCCGTCTCTTTGTTGTATTTCCGTATTTAGTTTGTAACATTTTGACACACCTCGTGTTATATATATATATCTTGCATGTTTAAAGGTTTTTAAAATACCGTATTTCCGCATATTATTTCACATGCTTGTATGTTTTATATTTCCGCATTCGCGAGGGTTGTCACAGTCCCCGTGCTTGGTACACCACATTGAAGACCTACTTACTGTCTTGCGGTTTTAAGATCTCTATTGATGATCCGTCCTTGTTTATTCCGTCCTCTTCCGTACACCAAATTTACTTGCTTGTCTATGTTGACGACATTATTATTACTGGACCGAATGGTGCTCATGTGTCGACCTTTATCGAGCGTCTTGCTACTGTGTTTTCACTCAAAGACCTAGGATTGTTGTCTTACTTCCTTGGGGTCGAGGTCATTCCTAATCGGGATGGCCTTCTCCTCACTCAAACTAATTACATCAATGATCTCCTTGTTAAACGCCACATGCTTGAGTCCAAACCGTACCCAACTCCCATGGTTTCTCACCCTCGACTTAGTCAAAAGGGCACTCCCGTTTTCCCTGATGATCATACTTCCTATCATGCTATCCTTGGTAGCTTATAATATCTATCCTTCACTCAACCATTCTCTGTCAACAAATTACCTCAGTTTATACAAAGTCCAACCACTGACCATTGGGCCACGTTAAAACGCTTGTTTCGTTACTTGAATGGTATCTCCCATGTTGGTATTCCACTGTTTTGTGCCTCACCCCCACGTCTTCATGCTTATTGTGATGCTGATTGGGCTGGTGATTGTGATTCCTATGTCTCCACCACTGGTTTTGTCACTTACCTTGGTAAGAACCCGCTCTCTTGGGCGTCCAAAAAGTAACGTGGTCTCGCTCCTTCACCGACCGAGGCTGAGTTTCGTATCGTCGCTGTTAATACTGCTGAAATTATGTGGCTACAATTTCTCCTTTCTGAACTTGGTGTCCCGCTTCCGTCTTCACCAGTCATTTATTGTGATAATTTGAGTGCTATCCATTATTCCGCCAATCCATTTCTCCACTCTAGTATGAAGCATTTGGCGCTTGCTTTTCACTTTGTCCGTGAGTATGTTCAAAATCAGAAGCTCCGTGTTCATCATATTTCGGGTGACCATCAATTATACGATGTTCTAACAAAGCCCCTCACTCGTCAACGTTTTACGTCTTTACTCTCCATGATTTGGTCTCTCCTTCGGATCGCCCATCTTGCGGGAGTGTGTTAGAAGTATCTAGAATTATTCGTTCATATTGTGTACTTTTCAAATTGTGTAATTTTCCTATTCTCTATAGTCTGGCATAAGGTAAATTTCCATTAATCTTTGTAATTATCTAGTATATAAGCACCTCTTGTAATCCATTGTTATTCATCAAAAAAATTCATAACCTTTCAATAAATCTTACACAATAGAGACTAGTGAGTGAGATGTTAGAACTACTCGGTTTTAAAAACGTTAATAACTGATTTTGCCTTCCAAAAAGCTAGAAAAATAAAGAATACCAAGTTATATTGACCAAGGCCTCCGATTGACTTTCGCCTAAGGCCCGTAAAATTCTAAGAACGGGCCTAACTATGGATTATAGTAAATTTTCTTTTTGTACCTCATACTACAATTACATCTCGTAAATTACATTATCATTAAATTAAAAATATAATTATTTTATGTAAAAAGTTTAATTGAGGCCGTCTATATATTATAATATCAAAAAAAACATTGTGCTTTAGCACGGGATTGACCCTAGTTTGCTATTAATATTCTTTGTTGCCTATTTATATCATGAATATTAATTAGTACTCTCACCCTTGAAGCCGTGTAGGATCTTGTTCGATACGTCTTTATGAGTAGAATAAGAATATCAAAATTTTATACGAATATTTATTTTATAATGTCTAACTCAATATATTAACTTTGCAAGATATGCATTGATAAATGTGCAAAATCAAATGCGCAAAAAAATACTTAAAGGCAGAATGATGAGTCGTATCGATTCATGTTAGACGAAATTATTGTACAAACTTCAAACAAGGGCTGAAATTATGAACTCAGTTATAGTTCTCAGATCTCGGTTATGTATTTAGTAATATAAAATAAGGAGAAGCATATGGTTTCAGATCTCGGTTATGTATTTATTGTACAAACTACAAACTTTGATTGTTTTTAATCTTCCGGAAATGGTTTAGATTCAGGCCTTTATTAGGTTTGTTAAAGGAAAATGGTTTGGTAGCTAATATAGTACTTCATATATCCAATCTGTGATCTGCATAACAAAGTTTATTAACTATACAACCAGTTATGTATAATTAGCGTTGTAGTTTATGAACGGTATAAGTGATAAGTTTATAGATTATACAACCAGTTGTAGTACAACTGACATTGTAATTTATGAGCTATATAACAAAGTTTCCGAGTTTTGTTGCAAAAAATTATGAGTTTTATCTTAAAGTTATAATACGATAATTCTCAATACATTCTTAATTCTTATGAAATAAATTAAGACGACTTAAATTATGGAACAGAGTTGAATGATAATATAATAGTCCTTTTATAATATACTCCCAAGTAAATCTCTAAACTTAGGAAGAAATACAAGTTTGGAAAAAGTAATGACCTCTAGTCGCGTCGAGAAGTGCCTTGGCAACGCGATGCGGAGTCTTGACGAGGCCTTGACGATCAATATCTTCACCTAAGCCTTTCAATAAAACCTTTACTGCCTTTTCTATTTCCTCCTTTTTTGTGTCACAATCTGATTTTATTGTTTTTTCCATTTCAACATCACAATAGCAGTTGTCTATAGGCGCCATTTGATGTTGTGTTTTCGTCCTACTCAGGCTTGCTATTTATAGTGCATTAATTAATCGACTCGTCTCACTAAAGACAGGTACTATCCGTCACAAGCTGAAAACGGAGAGTGTCCCCCTCGTAATATGCAAGTGAGAGGGTAAGTGGGGGATGCATTTGCCCTTCACTTGCCCTCCCCACTTGCATATTATGAGATAGACACTATCTGTCTTCAGCTAGTGTTCTTCTTCAATGAGAATTTGTGTTAATTCTTATATCCTCATCATCCCGGTGATTTGTTTAATTTTACTTTTGACATAAAAAAAAAACAAGAGAAGAGAGTAACATTTGTGAGTAGTGGTAACGCGTTTCTATTAATCAATGAGGCAACCAATAAAAAAAGCTAAACAAATAACCGAAATAAAGAGAGTATGAAATAAAGTTATGGAACGGTCTTAAGATAACGATAAGTTTATCGTGAGTCTTCGTAGAGAACTAGTTACTCCATTATTTTTTTCACAACAATAATGCGTGAGTAAAGATGACCAGAGAACAGATAATTGATTCTGCGAGTACTACAGAAATTCGTCCTTACTATCCAAATTGCTCGGAGAATACAAAAAAAAAAAAGCAAACGATTGTCTCCCGAGTTGGAGTTCTGATCTGGTGAAGGTAGAAGATGTGATCAGGAAGCCAACGATTGAATTGAAAGCAATGATATGAATTGCTAAGGAACTAATGCCAAGCACCAAATATCGCCAAAGATGTTAAGCAAAAGTGCATGAACGAGATAAATGATCCAAAATCTCGCGAAATGAATTACAGAAAATACACAAGGTAATTTTCACTTGTAGGCCACGAAAAGAGAGGTTCGTTAAAGATGGTAGAATGTTATGAGCAGTACACCACATCAGGTAGAGCTGACAAATAATGACACGACTCAAAAAATGCGACACAAACCCTCTATTACTCTGTCGAGTTGGGAATCAACTTGGTCGAGTGTGTAGGCACTCAATCGAGTGGTTCTGTTTGGGGAGTCCATGATTCTACTGACTCGGTCAAGTAGGTACTCGGTCGAGTGGGGTGTTACTCGACCGAGTAATAGTCGTAATTAGTCGTCGTTTTTTATTCTAATTTTTGTGTGGGTCGTAGTTAATATAAAAGACTTTTATATCTCTTATTTCCTCATAATTATTCATGAGTAACATAAACTCTCATCAAAACTCTTATATCTCTCTAATTAATCCCTAATTGCTCTCTAATTACTCTTTACTCTTGGATTTTTGGTGGAATTCATTGTTCGAGATCTTTCTCGTATCTTTTCCAATCTTTGTAAGTAATTTTCATCCTTAATCTTTTGATTTCATCTTATCATCTTTTAAGTTAGGTTTTGAGTAATTAGTATGAGATTAGTGATTAGATTGATTATTAAGATGATAATAATGTTATTAGATTGATATATATTGTTTTGAATAGATTATTATGATTATCTTGAGTTAGATTATTATTGATAAAGTAGAATTTGGGGAAAAAGATCATAGATGGTGGAATTGTTGTTGTTGACATATAAATTGGGGAAAAGTGTTGTAGATTGTAGTTTATTGTTTATTAGCATGAGATTTGAGATATTGAGACCTACAATGTGATTATTGACCTTATTAGTGTTATAATTGGGGAAAGTAGTCATAGATGGTGATAATTAGTCTTATTTCAAAAGACTTGGTAGTAATTAGTAGTAATTGTTATTATTATGATATTGTAGGTGTCGACTTTGTAGATGAAGACTTGTAGCCTTATTTCTTGTGGTTGTTTGTTGAGTTGATTTGCTTCAAGGTAGGTTAATCCTAATCGGTTTATATGTATGTGATTAATTTATTGATGTGGATTATGGTGTGATTGTGACATGTTGATTAGAGTTTGGATGATTGATTATGTTGTGATATATTTGGTGTATGGGAGGTGTTATTTATATGGAGCGGTAATGGGATACCGGTTCCATAGACTCTGTGGGTCTATTCATGGTACCACCATGGAAGAGACAATGCACGTGGTTATTACCTGCGTCTGGGGTGACTTGCTGTGGTAGGGCCCTCCATTGTGTCTATGGCGTCCCCTGGACACGACAGTGTGCTACTTGATGGTACCACGATTGGTGGTACGATGTGTTTCTTGTTGGCACCGTGTTGCGCTACTTGATGGCACCGGATATGTGTTATGATGATATTGTGATTCCTATGAGATTGGTTATGTATATGTAAAGTGATCATTATTGTTATTTTAACTACCGTGACCCATACGATATTTCTGGCGTATGACGAGTGGGTTGTGAGCATGTATGATGATAATATGTGATGATGATGACGGGATTAAAGCTCGGCCTTGGGGCCATCACTAAAGTCTTGTTGTGTTGGTTTGACTTTTGGACATTATTTTAGCAGACTTTGAGTTTGAGTATGTGGAACATTTGGATGTATTTACTTTTGAACCTTGTAACCTTGTTGGACTTTCATTTATGGTATGGTTAATCTTGTTTGAGACTTGTTATGGTACATCTTACCCTCGAAAAATCATACCGTATCACTCCCACATGCTCGGAAGGTTTTGCGTAAAGGCTCTGGGTATGGCGGGGTGTTACAAACCCGACACGAAATTAATGGGTTTGGGCTGAGTCTTAATAATGACCCGTTTATGTTAGTGGGTCGACACGAACAATGATATAGTGTCATTTCATTCTACCTTTCACCCTTATTTACCCCATTTCTCTTTCCTTAGATGCTCCTTGCAAGCTATTTGAGTGCTAATATTTTCCTCTAGCGCTTTCGTTGGTTTTATCTTGATTTTATAGGAAAATCGTCATGTGGGATGGTTTTAACCTCACTTAGTGACTTTGTGTGATCAAGACGAGGATGAGCTACATTGAGGGCCCACGGCATGCCCAAGGCGGCCCCACGCGTGTTGGAGGACCCACATTGCATGTGGGAGCAATCATGCGGCAAGGTTAAGAATTAGAAAAGAATCAAGTGAGCTTGGCCATTTCTCTCTAGGGAGAATTAATTTTGTCCCTAGATCGAGGGAAGGGAAAATGAAGAAAATTGGCTAAGTGTGGGTTCATTCCTTAGAGGGAAAAAACAAGTCCCTAGCCCGAAACAGGTCTTCCTTTAAGCACGCGTTTGTCCTTCTTGAGACGAAGCAATAAAACAATCTTGCTCGTTTTCCCTGTGTGGACAAGTTGGTACCTCTTCTGACACATCTTTTCTCACTTTTTCCTTGTTATCTTAATCTTGAAACCTTATAAATATCAACTTTTGTTACGTATTTGGAGGAGCCACTTTATATTAGAAAAACCCTAGACTTAGGTTGGAGATATTAGATTAGATTAGTCCTTAAATTAATTAGTTTAATTCTTTTTCAAATTCCTCTTTAATTAGTTATAGATCTAGTTTTGTAATGTGATTTCTTGGGTTTATTTGAGAAGATTGGTGACAAAGTCTTCCTCTTTATTCAATATTTCTTCTTTTTTTGTTCCTCTCTTGCCTTAATTATCTGACATATTTTCTTAATCTCTCTTTTAATTACTTGTCAATATTTGTCTTTTCTATTTAATTACTTGTATTTTTTCTTTTATATTACCATGTCTTGTCTTAATTTCTCATCTTATTCTTCTTATCCTTCATATTAATGCTTGAGTAGTGTAGTTTATAGGATTAGTGTGGAATTTGAGGTTTAATGAGGGTAAATTTATGTTTGTTGGGTTAATTTTTTTATTATCATCTTACTTATATATTATGCGTACAACATGTTCGCTGAAATCCTTGAGTGACTTCTTGTATTATTCGTGAACTTGTTAGCAATTGCTAGAACCGTATAGAGATGGCATGTTAGACCCGGTATACGCGAGAGCTAGTTAGCACTACAAAATAAAGTTCGAGTTGCGACGGATTATTCCGTCGCTAGATAGGGAATTTCCGTCGCTAAAGACTGATTTGCGACGGATTTGCGACGGATAGTGTCCGTCGCTTATTTTCGTCGCAAACAGTAGTAATTGCGACGGATTATTCCGTCGCACATATTTGCGACGGATAGTCAAGCCTTTGCGACGGAGTCGCCGTCGCAAAAGTTGACTGACTTGAGTTGGGGTCAAATAGAAAGTCAACTGTTGCGACGGAATTTCCGTCGCAAGTGTTAACATTCCGTCGCAAAAGTTGACTGAATGTTTGACAAGTCAAACATAAAATCAACGTTTGCGACGGAATTTCCGTCGCAAAAGGTTGACTTTCCGTCGCAAGTATTGACTTCGTGTTTGACTTGGCTGTAAGTCAGTCAATGTTTGCGACGGAATTTCCGTCGCAATAAAGCCTGTATTTTCCAGCATCCGCCTGTTTCCTGCATCCCCTTATACGCGTTAAAACGACAAAAAACCTGCAAATTACAGAAGTTTTCCAGCAGTTACGCGTCCAACAAAGTTACTAATTTAACACAAAACCAAACAAAGTTTTGATTTTATATCATGAAAGTAATTAAAGTCTTACAAATAAAAGGTTCAAAGTACCAAATAGTTAACTAATCACTCAAGTCAGTGGAGTGATTGGAGGGAAAGGAGGGAAAGGGGTGAATGGGTTGGACCTAGCATTATCGCCCCTATCATCATCAAAGTCGTCTCGACCCTGGTTAGGACCTCCAGTTCTGCAGTTTTGAGTAGAATTTCTTGCAACCTGACTCAAGTACTCTTCTATAGCTGCAATCCTTTTAGCCTGCTCGTCGCGCTCTTGTCTAAGTGCAGCATTCTCCTTTGACAGCTTAGTAGCGAAACTTGGGGTGCCCTGAGTCGGGTTTGAGGTAGCAACAGGGTGCCTATGATGGTCAAACAAATGCTTCGCCGCTGGTCCCAATCCGTAGCATCTTCCTTTCTCGTCAAATCCAGTCTCCTCATAATAGATCTCATTATCGTCGATGTTTTCGACTCCTTGAGTTTGAAGCTCAGACTTCTTTGATATGATCTTATTCTGCATCACAAACAAGTTCAGAATTAGTAATTGTCATTTAAATTAAGTAGTTAATGTAATTAAATATATAAATGACAAATTAAACATAAATCACTTAACAAAAAAATGCATAACTTACATAGAGTTGAGCTGGTTTTTTTGATAACCATCCACGGAACGGGTGCTTCTTTGTCTTCTCTAAGACTTGCACCGCATTTGGATACCAGTTGAAGATTTATCGACCTACAATTTAAATACTTGTTAGTATAACATATATATAAGTATTAAATTATAATTAGATAAATAAATAAAAAATGAAAGAAGATTTAGATTTACCATTTCGTCCATGATTCTCAAGGTGTTTTTTCTACCCATAATGTGAGTAGGCAACGCCTTTCCCTTCTCTTCACATCCCGATCTACGATTAGCCGCGCCTGATTGAGATCTCACAACGAAACCAGGATCTTCGACAGGCCTATTCTTAAGCTTTCTAAACAAGTCCAAAGGAATCCAACTCGGCCTGTGCTCCTCGGCTTTCTGCGAGGCTCGGTAGATCATATGACGTAAACGGGTCTTCATGGCGTCTTCCCAAGATTTCCTTACCATATCTGTATGGCGAGGATCGAAAGAAACCTTTTGCTGTCATCATTAAAAACATAAAGTTAGGAAAATATTAAGTGAATAAATAAAAAAATAAAAAATCAATAACAAAGATAAATTGAGAAAAACAAATTTAAATAGATATAATTATAATATTTTAAATAATTATACCTCAAACCAGTTCCACCAAGACGACCGCAAATTATTTGACGCCTCTTTCCAACATGGCGCATGCTCCTTGTACCCGCAGATTATGGTCTCCGAGATCAGTTTAACCACATCTGCGTCACTGAACCTGAAATTAATAATCATAGTTAAATACATACATTATATATAAATATTATGATTTTTGAATAATCATAATTATGATTAAACAGTTAAAGTAAAAGTGAACTAGTCTTACCATACACCTGTTTCCTCATCCGGATCGAGGCGGACTCTGCGAGTAGTAGTCTCCACCAGTGGCGGTGGCACGTTCCTGTCATTCACTCGTTCATTCTCATCCTCCTGCCCTCTGTTTCCTACATTACTAGTACTACCTCTTCTTCGTCCTCCCGCCATATAGAGAAAAACTAAACTATTCAAAGTTGTCATGAATTAACAAACATGTATGTACAATTAAATGACAAGAAACTATATATTGGTATTAATAAATAATAAAAACTATAAATTGTTTTACAAACGACCACACATATAGAAAAAGTAGTTTCAACTAATATAAGAATTAGAAATAATCTTATTCATCATCACTACTTAAATATTGGTTTTCGGAAATGTTGTATTTAAAAAGGGAGTCTATAAAATCTTCTTCTTCCTCTTTATCTTCCTCTTTATCTTCCTCTTTATCTTCTGCTCCGTCTTCCTTCCGCTTCTGCTCATCCTCCTTCTCCTCCTCTTCTACCTTCTCCTCATTATTGTCCTCTACTTGAGCTTCTTCTTCCTCCTCCGCTATAATTTCATTATCATCTGCCACTTCAATTATTGATAGTAGTGTCTCACTACTAAGAACATCTTCTTGAAACGCAGATTCGACAATAGGTGCATCAACATGCGATCTGGCTTTAGTTTTGAATACTGCTGACCACTTATCTTTATCTCTTTTGATATTTGGATATGAAGTATAATAAACTTGTTCAACTTGATAAGCCAACACAAATGGATCATATTTCGGAAATTTTCTGCTGCGATTAACATCCACAAGTTTATAATCCTTATGTATTTGCATTCCTTTTTCAGAATTATCTATCCAATCACATTTGAATAAAATAACATTATATGTGCTTTTTTCGCCTGTGTACGACCATTCAACAACTTCGTTGAGTGTTCCATAGTAGTCAGCTCCCTCAGTCGAACTTACACATACTCCATTATTAAGTGTAGATTTTTCCAAATCTAACCCATCTTTGAAAGTGCGAAATTTGTATCCGTGAATGAAATAACGTTTCCATGTTCGCACCCTTTTCGAAGGACCTTGTGCTAAGGCTATGAGAACTGGATCTTTTAAGTTGTTTACCTATCATTGTTAAATTATTAACATATTATAATACCTTCAGGTATTAAAAAAAAATTGAAAAAAAAGAGTAATCTGGTGTTAGTATGTAGTATGTACTTACTTGTCCTCTAAACCATTGAGGAAATCTTGTGTCAAATTTGTTCCAAATATCCTCGGCTGTGAGAAATTGGGGATATTCTGTTTTGATATAATTTTCAAACATCCTATATATTCATTATAAAAAATGTCGAATTAAGTAATAGTTTTTACATGCATATTATTATAATTAATTATTAATAATTAAAGTTTCAAAGGACGATTTTTTTACTTACACTTCGTTATGCTTCAATTCTTCTAAATCACAGTTAGATAAAACATATAAGTGTGCACGCTCATATTCGTTGTCTTCTAAAAATCTTTCACGACACTTTCCAGAACAAATTCCCCCGTGATCTTGAAAAATCTCGGGTAAATTAGAATACGTAGGCTCTTTCGAGCGTACGTCGAGATACTTGGCTTTTGTGTCCACGTTCTCTTCAAAATAAAAGGAACAGAAATTGGCAATTTCTTCAAGCAAATACGCGTTGCATATAGAACCTTCAACACGCGCTTTATTTCCAATCTTTTTTTTCAAATGATTTAAGAACCTATAAAAAACTTGGATAAGATAGACTGAAATAATTAAAGTTAAAATTGGATAATTGTGGAATTAATTACCTCTCAAAAGGATACATCCACCTATATTGCACTGGACCACCCATTTTCAGTTCATACGGCAAATGAATTGGTAACTGCTCCATTGAGTTAAAAAAAGATGGTGGAAATATCTTCTCTAACTTGCAAATGATTTCGGCAATGTTGTTCTCGAGAGTAGTTATTTTTTCAACTTGTATCGATGAAGTACACAAATCTCTGAAAAATTGGCTAAGCTCAGTTATAGCATTCCACTCATTCTTCGGAAGAAGGTGCCTTAAAGCCACTGGAAGTAAACGCTCCATAAACACGTGACAATCATGACTTTTCAATCCATGTAATTTCAACTCGTGTTTATCAACACATCTACTCAGATCTGAAGCATAACCGTCCGGAAATCTCAAATTGGATATCCAATCACACAACACCTTCTTTTGTTCTTTATTCAAAATGAATGAATCCATTTTTCGCTGTTTAGAACAAACGGTCAACATGTCCTTTTGTGCTTGTGGGGTAAACTTTGTCTTGTTTTTTCACATTCATCACCGTGTGAATCAGTTGCTCGAAAACATTTTTCTCGATATGCATTACATCAAGGTTATGACGAATTAATAGTGTTCTCCAATAAGGAAGTTCCCAAAAAATGCTTTGTTTCCACCACCCAACTCGAGAAACTTTTAACGAGTCCAATTCAGCTTTACTTGCATCCACAACTTTGGGAAAATGCTTCACACAATCCCACACTTCTTCACCCGTTACTCTCGTAGCAGCAAAATCTTTCTCAACTCGTCCTTTTCGAAAATTAACTTTATCTTTGCGGAAAACATGATCAGGTTGTAAAAACTGTCTATGACAATCAAACCAACTCCATTTTTTACTTTTATAAAGCCAAAACGACTTAGTCTCCTTCTCCATACAATATGGACACGCATGTTCACCAGCAGTTGACCAACCCGATAACATGCCGTACGCAGGAAAGTCATTGATAGTCCATAATAGTACGGCTCTAAGATCAAAGTTCTGCTTTCTAGAGACGTCGTATGTGTACAACCCTGTCTCCCACAACTGCTTCAACTCGCGAATTAACGGTTGTAAATAAACGTCAAGATGTTTTTTGGGACTGTTCGGAGTTCGGACCGGGTATAAGTAATGATAGAAACATAAACTGTCTTTTCATACATAGCCAGGGTGGTAAATTGTATGGAGTGAGCATTACCGGCCAGCAGGAGTACGACTTTCCGTATTGACCGAAAGGTGCGAAACCATCAGTACAAAGACCAAGTCGAACATTTCGAGGCTCACTTGCAAAAGAAGGATGAATGCGATCAAAATGTTTCCAAGCCTCGCCGTCACTTGGATGAGACATTATCCCGCTGACACGTGGATTTTCATTATGCCACCGCATCTCTGCCGCAATTAGTTTTGTGGCATAAAGTCGTTGCAAACGCGGTCCTATTGGGAAATAAGTTAAAATATTTTTCCCAACCCTTTTGCCATTTGCATTCTTTTGTTTTTTATATCGATCTTTAACACATTTTCTACACTTATCGAGAAGACTATCATCATCCCAAAACAACATACATCCTATTTCACACGCATCTATCTTTTCATAAGGCAGTTGAAGAGCTTTAAGAATATTTTTGGTTTCATAGAAGTTACGCGTCATAACATGATTTTCAGGAATAATGTCCCCTATAAATGACGCGATACCATCTACACATGTGTGGGGTAAATTGTATTCACATTTCAAAGTTACCAACCGGGAAGCTGACTGCAACAGAGAGATACGACTCCCCTCATACACCGGTTTATTGGCATGTTCCAACATTTTGAAAAAGGCTAGTACATTAGGATTTGGAGATTCATCACCCACTTCGGCGTCAACATTTTCCATTATAATTTCATTAATGTTGTCGCGCAACGCATCCTCCACCATATCCCTATAGGGATTGTCAGACCTCTCCTCAACGGGAAACTTTTCACCATGGCACACCCAATCATAATAGTCATCACAAAACCCCCAAAGCCCTAGGTGTTTTCGTACTTCTTGTTCGACTAAAAATTTGCGATTTCTACACTTTACACATGGGCACCTAATTTCCTTACATCTACCGTAATCTTCTTGATTCTTAACATAATTAATGAATTCATTAACGCCCATTACAAACTCCTGCCTTAATTTTTTTATTACAATCCAATCTTTCATACATCCATGCCTGTTGTACTCTTTTCATTTCAAATCTACATACACGTTTATAATTATTA
>JAIUZE010005041.1:0-11723 GCA_022085475.1 Heliosperma pusillum
AACAGGAATTTGGTGATAACCGGATCTCAAATCAATCTTGGAAAAAGTAGAAGCACCATTTAGTTGATCAAACAAATCTTCAATTCTTGGTAAAGGATACCTATTCTTGGTTGTAATCCGATTCAATTCACGATAATCAATACAAAGCCTCATAGAACCATCTTTCTTCTTTACAAAGAGAACGGGAGCACCCCAAGGCGAGGCACTTGGTCGAATAAAACCCTTCTCAATCATATCATCTAGCTGCTTTCTTAATTCTTTCAATTCGGCTGGAGCCATACGGTAAGAAGCTTTGGCTATGGGTCCAGAACCAGGTACAAGATCAATAGAGAACTCAACATCACGCTCGAGAGGAATCCCGGGCAAATCTTCGGGGAATACATCAACGAATTCTCGAACAATAGGCACATCTTCAATACTTGGCAAAGAGGTAGTTGAAGAAGTCACAATACACAAGTATGCTTGGTGACCTTTTCTTACCATACTTACCAACTTCATAGCGGAAATCAAAGACACACCTTTTCGGGGATGGGATCCCTTATAGGTTATTCTAACTCCTAAAGGACTCTTTAAATAAATCTTTTGATCACGACACTCGAACCTAGCATGATACAATGCTAACCAATCAATACCTAGTATTATATCGAACTCTCCTAGAGGGAACTTAAGGAGATTAGCGGGAAAGATAGAACCCGCAATAGATTTTGGGACATTAGGATATAGAGTATAACAAGAGATAATATCTCCGGATGGTAAGGATATGGGAGTATCCTCACTAGATGTAGGCTCGATGGATAATTTATTAGAATAAGTCGATGACACAAAAGACATAGAAGCACCGGTATCAAATAGAATAAGACACGGTTGCTCTAAGATTGAGAACATACCCGTAATAATCTCGGGATGAGCATCGGCTTCGGCACGGCTCATAACAAAGATAGAATCCTTAGGTTTAGCAGGAGAAGGAGGCAACTTTCTATCGGGGCAATCCTCGTAACGGTGACCACCCTTTTGACAAAAGCAACAAAGATAAGGTCGGTTGGAACACGGCACACCGGGATGGTATGGAAGTCTACACCGGTTGCAAAAGCGACCTTGAGCTTGAGGAGTATAAGGCTTATGAGCCACATTTGAAGTAGCTCTAGGAATGAAAGGAGCAGGATTTCTTGTATTTGCATTGGAAGGAGGATTGAATCTCCTCTTGTTAGCATAAGAATTAGAAGGAGACGGAATAAACGGTCTCTTCCCATAAACATTCGGCCTAGGAGCATAAGAAGGAGAGGGATTATTCATCAAAGCTTCATCTCTAGTAGCCTTCATAGAATTCTCGGCCCACAAGGCATCATCATAAAGATCTCCAAAGGAGGTGGTATTCCTCCTCACTTTACTTTGCAGAACGGCACTCTACTTGTTTCGGTAATAGAACGCTCGGTCCTCATCATCTCGGATAAGTCTTGGAGCAAAATGAGCAAGCTTATTCAACTCCGTAGTGAAGTCCTGAGCTGACAAGTTGCCTTGCTTAAAATCAATGAACTCCTTGAGCCTTTGTTGTTTAAGCTCTTTAGGATAGAATCTACCTTCCACAAGAGCTTTGAAACAAGCCCAGTTGAAGTCCTCTTCAAGAACAGCGGTGGCACTTGTGATAGCCCACCAGTTATCAGCTTCCCTCACAAGGAAGTGCTTTGTGATCCTCACCTTGTCCTCTTCGCGGACTTGGTATAGATCGAACTGCTTCTCCATCTCACGGAACTAATCGGATAACTCCGTAGGGTCCGGTTCTCCACCATATGGTACAATTTTACTCCTTGCTATTTGTCCAGCTACCCATGCGTAGCCACCTTGATGGTTATCCTCCCTTCTAGGGGGAACTTGGTTGGCTTGAGCTAAAGCCGCATCTTGCTGATTTTTCAGCACTTGAGTAAGAGCTTCCAACACGACATTCTCTACCATTCGTGGTCTAACCATCTTCATAAGAAACAAAAACAAATTGAGTTACTCCTATCAATTAGCATAAACAAATAGACTACCAAGTAAAGTCCTTAACTTCTACCCAACTCTCATTTATTATTTTAAGGTCAAGTAGTTTAAGTTAGGGTTCACGTGTGTGCGTTGGGAGCGATAAAGCTCTGATACCAACTGTGACAACCCTCGCGAATGCGGAAGTATAAAATCATACAAGCATGTGAATTATATAGCGGAAATAGGAAGTTTCAAAAACTTTTATACATGCAAGAAGAAGTATACGAGGAGTGTCAAATATTACAAACTAAAATACGAAATACAACAAAGAGACGGAGTCTCTCAAAATGTTTATAAATGTCAAAGTGTTTAGCAAACTAGCTAAAATCGTCTAGAGGTAAAACTTCCAGGGACAACGCCCGCTAGCTCACACCCGAACCCAAAATATCATAGCAAAAAGCCATCCAAATCAAGCAACCTGTTCATCATGAAAAACATGAACGCCACAGTCAGTGGGGAGTAACTTCCGGGTTCTCCCAGCCATATCACATTAAACGTACATAAAAGGAAATACCAACATAAGCATGCATATATATATATACATGTGAAATAACGATAAGGATAGATAGGCAAATCGATATATAATGATAAGAGTATAAGAAGTACAAATCCGAATCCATCATGTTATACAAAGACTCGGGGAAGACACTCTTAGGCAACCGAATACGCTCACTAGGGCTTACATCTCACCGTTAGCGGTATAAGTTTAATAAATTGAGACTGACAAACAAACCATGCCAAGTCATGCAATGACCATGAATAATCAATCATGTAATCACGCATTCAAACATAACGACACAATGACGACATCTCTCACGGTAAATGAAACGCACTAGCACCGTGTACATGGCAAGTATGATTAACAGGCATCCACGAGATAAACATTTTCCTGAACGCATACACGATCACATTTCGTATATGTGGACTAATTTCCTCTGGTAGGACGACGATATAAATACCCGGTCCTAGTCTAAATCTGGCCAGAATCCCGAAATCACATTTTCCGGTTCGACATGCGATAAACGTTTCGCATCCAAGACTCGGTCAATCATAAACGTCGAGTACCCCAAATTCGGTAGATACAATTCACGAAAGAGGCGGAAAAGAGCACAAGCCTCATAAAAAGCGGTACGTTACATGCAAATAACACCACGTCGCAAGTACACAACATTTGACGGCCGGGTCGATCAACGCAAAGCGTTCAACTCCCAACAACGTCGTCGTATGCCCACTACACATATAATTAAGCAGTACGATACATCCCCGTTCCGACATTCCAGCCTTACGAACGTGGAGGTAGCCAAGGAAATGAGAGTACAGAGCACAAGACAAAATAGTGCTCTAACCGTATCATTTGTAAAAACCGACTCAAAGTGGAACATACCAAAAACCGTCCCAAAACATGTGATACAAGCGAATGGAATATCATATATTCAAAACATTAATATTATAAGTCACTACGTAAATTCATACGATAAACGAACCATGGGAAATATTATAAATGAAAACCGTAAACAAAAATCACAAACACCTTCCCGCAGGTGCCAGCCGGTCAGGTGGACCGGCTGCCGGTCAACCGGCTAAGGCCATGTATCATATGAAAAACAAAATGAAAATACAGGGTGTCCCAGCCGGTCAGGTGGACCGGCTGCCGGTCACCCAGCTAAGGACCAAGGGTATTATGAAAAACAAGAAGGAAATGAGGGGTGTCTCAGCCGGTGGTCTGACCGGCTGCCGGTCGACCGGCTGCCGGTCGACCGGCTGAGACCAACTTCATGCATAATATCATACGTAACAACCAAAATATACAGCCAGTGCCCCAGCTGGTGGTCTGACCGGCTGCCGGTCGACCGGCTGGGGTCCATAGTACACGAAATTGCCTTGTTTCATTAAGTATCAACAATCAACCATTATCAACTATCATCATAAATCATTCATACTCATATAATTTCACAACAAACAATATCCATCATCAATAATAAAATCCCTAAGCATACTAACCATAATCTAAATACGATTACTAGCCTAGAAATCACATAAAATACGTAAATGATATCGAGTAACCCTTCACCGTTACCTTTATGCGTCTTCACTCTGCGTCAAGGTCCTCTTCAATTAGGAAATAGTCTTTGTCGGGATCTTGAAGGTCACCACCTACAAAATAGTTAATAAAAGATGAATTTACTTCACCTTGAGAAAGACGGAAAGTTGAAAAGCGAGAAAGACGGTAATTTTATTACCAATACGGATAGAGGAAGCTAAGAGGGGAAGAATAAGACGAACTTACGTGAATTTGAGCAAGAAACGAATGAGATATGACGATTCAAAGATTGGATGAAAATGGAGGCAAGATTTTGATTTGGGTTTCTTAGTGATGAAGTAAGTTGAGTTGTGTGAGGAATGAAATAGGTTAAGAGGGAGTATGAGATGTATAAGGAAAAGTCAAGAAAAAGTCAAAGTCGCCTTAAGACGGGATTCACATGGAATCTCGCGGAAATTCCAAATACGAACTCGGAAATTCTAAATTCGACTCGGAAAATTAAATTTACGATTAAAACTAAATTTCATTGAAGAGTATCCGTAAAATATTTTCACTATAAAAATAGGGTACATTTATGGGTGTTACAAGTAACACTGGAATAAGACGTGATAATAAAAAATTAACATAAGAGTAACACGTGATAACAAAAAAAAAATTATTAAAAAATAATATAAGAGTAACACTAGAATAACACGTGATAACAAAAAAATAACATAAGAGTAACAGAGCAATAACACGTGGTTACAAAAAAAAGTTAAAAAAAAACATAGGAGTAACACTAGAATAACACCTGATAACAAAAAAAGGAAAAAAGAGTAATATTGGAATAAGAAGTGGTAACAAAAATTAACATAATAGTAACACTGGAATAACACATGATAGCAAAAAAAAAAAGGTAAAAAAACACTGGAACACATGCGGGAAAAAAAAGTAAAAAAAAATGACGTAGGAGTAACACTACGCGGTAACAAATAAAAACGTCAGAATAAAACACAAATAACACGCGGTAACAAAAAAAGACAAAAAAATTGTTAGAGTAACACTAGAATAACACGCGGTAACAAAAAAAAGTAAGAAAAAAATAACGTAAGAGTAACACTTGAATACATATGGAAAAAAGAAATAATATAAGTGTAACACTGGAATAACACGCGATAACAAAAAAAGTGAAAAAAATTAACGTAAGAATAACACTAGAATAACATGCGGTAAAAATAGTAAAAAAATGACGTAAGAAAAACACGTGGCAATAAAAAAAATTTAAATAATTAATAACGTAAGAGTAACAGTTAAATAACACGCGGTAAAAAAAAACTAAAATAACGTAAGAGTAACACTTGAATAACAGATGGTAACAACATAAAATAAAAAAAAATAACATAAGAGTAACTTTGGAATAACACGCGGTGACAAAAAAAAAATAACGCAAGAATAAAGTAAGAATAACATGCGGTTAAAAAAAAGTAAAAAAAAAAGACGTAAGAGTAACACTATGATAACAGGCCATAACAAAAAACATTTTTTAAAAAACGACAACGTAAAAGTAACACTGAAACAACACGCGGAACAAAAAAAGACTAAAACAAAATATAATAATAATACTAGAATAACACGCGGTAACAAAAAAAATAAAAAGAAAATAACGTGAGAGTAACACTTGAATTACACATGGTAAAAAAAACAGTAAAAAAATAATATAAGAGTAACACTGGAATAACACGAGGTAAAAAATATATATAAACAAATAAGGTAAGAATAACACAGGAATAACATGCGATAAAAAGAAAGTAAAAAAATGACGTAAGAGTAACAGTGGAATAACACGCGGTAATAAAAAAAATAATAATGTAAGAGTAACACTTAAATAACACGCGGTAACAAAAAAAAGAGTAAAAAAACTTAAGAGTAACACTAGAAAAACACGCGGTAACAAAAAAAAAATTAATGTAAGAGTAACACTTGAATAATACATGATAACAAAAAAAAAAGTAAAAAAAATAACATAACAGTAACACTAGAATAACACGCTGTAACCAAATTTTTTTTAAAAAAGAACGTAAAATTATTACTAGAATAACATGCGGTTAAAAAAGTAAAAAAAAAATGCCGTAAGAGTAACACCGGTAATAAAAAAAATAACGTAAGAGTAACACTGAAATAACATCCAATAACAAAAAAAAAGACGAAAAAAACGTAAGAGTAATACTAGAATAACACGCGGTAACAAAAAAAAAGTAAAAAAAAAATAACGTAAGAATAATACTTGAATAACACATGGTAATAAAGAAACAACGTAATCGTAACACTATAATAATATGTGGTAAAAAAAAGTAAAAAAAAAAATCAAAAAGTAATATAATCATAATAAAAAAAAATTATGAGAATATAAGAGTAACACTACAATAACACTTTGTTATTACCAACTCACCGTAAGAACTCAACTCACGAGATCCCGCCTCATGTATATGTATATGTATATGTATATGTATATATAGAGTTTTGTTCTTTTGAATCCACCATTTTCATAGAGTTCTTGAGTCCTCATCCTAGCCATTGGATGAGGAAGATGAATGGTTGAGATTGTAGATTAAAAAACACACTTATCACTAATCAATTACCTATGCACTAATTAATTAACCTTCTCTCTCTAGCCTTTAACTAATCACTTTTGAGCTGCTGAGATTTATGAGTGTAACTTTGACGCTTACGAGTGTAACTCTAATGTTTTAGAGTGTAACTTTAACATTTTAAGTCGGTTTTTATTTAAAAATTTGAATTCAAACAATTTTAACACCCTACAAGTGTAACTTTAATACTTTTTTAGTGTAACTTTAATTTTTAAGGCGATTTTGTATATAAAAATTTGAATATATATAATTTTAACATTTTACGAGTGTAACTCTATTATTTTAGAGTGTAACTTTAAATTTATTTAAGACGGTTTTGTATATAAAAAATGGAATTTATATAATTTAAACATTTTACGAGTATAACTTTGATGATTTTCGAGTGTAACTTTAATATTTTTGAGTGTAACTTTAATGTTTTTGAGTGTAACTTTAATTTTTAAGACGATTTTGGTAATACAAAATTTGAATTTTTATAATTTTAACATGTTACGAGTGTAACTCTAACATTTGACTAGTGTAACTTTACTAAGTTTAGGTCATTTTGTGTAAAACATTTTGAATTGTATTACATAATTAATTTATGTAATTTACTACAAATATATAAGTGTAAGTGTAAACTCAGTACTTTATAACACATTATAGTGTAACTGTAGTCCTTTATGAGTGTAACTGTAGTCCTTTATGAGTGTAACTCTAGTCCTTTATATGTGTAACTCTAGTCCAGCCACCATCATCTTCCACCACCAACACACACCCAGAACAGATCTGAAACCAAGAAGTGTAACTTTTAAAGTCATTTGTGTTACTTTAATAAATATGATGTGTTACTTTAATAGACGATATATGTGACTTCAATAAATAAGGTGTGTAACTTTAATAGATAATTTGTGTTACTTTAATAGACATTATGTGTGACTTTAAACGGTTCATCGTCATCGACACACACAACTACACCCATTGTTTGATCGGGAAAAAAACCCAAAAAAAAAAATTAAAAAATATGTACAACTATTTTCAGATTTGAATAAAAAAAAAGACACAATAAAGAGAGAATAGTTGTGGTGGGTACAACAACCCACGAACCACCACCTCTGCAACCACAACCCACCACCTCTACTACCACGACCCACCACAACAATAACTAACGACCCATATTTTAGGCTGGTGCCTGCGTCAGAAAGAGGTTGGCCGCCAAAGGAGAACAAAGGATGGTGGCCGCCGGCCAGATCTGAAGGAAAATATGAAAAGAGGTGGCGGTGGTGGTCAGTATGAGGCGTAGAGGAGGCGCGGAGGAGGCGCGGAGGAGGGCGAGTGGAGGAGGAGGACGGTGGGTAGAGAAGGTCAGATTGGTGGTGTGTGGAGGACGTTGGGGAGTAGGAGGACGGTGATTTGTGGTGGTGGTGTTTGTGGGAAGACCACGGTGGCAGTAATGAGTGAGACGTCAGGGAAATGAGAGAGAGGAGTTTGGGGGGCTGGTTGTGGGTGGTGTTGGGTGGGTAGTGGTGGGTTTTGGTATTGATGGTGGTTGGGTGGTGGGGTGTGAAGAATAGAGGATGAGTGAATTATTTGGTTTTTTGATTTATTTGGGTTTTAGAGAGTTGAGTGAAGTGAAAATTATGTGAGAAGAGAGAGAACTAATTGTGAGGGAAAATGTTGAACTAGTGAGTATATATTGAATTAGAGTGGATTAGTGATTAATTAGTGAAAAGTAGAGAGAAGGTGATATTAATCACCTTTTTGGAGGTTCAATCTCAACCATCCATCTTCGTTATCCAATGGCCCTAAATAAGACTAAAAGACTCTACTCTATGTGTATATATATATATATATATATATATATATATATATATATATATATATATATATATATATAGAGGGCGAATCCGGTGAGGCAGCTAATTATGGCGAGGCGGCTAGCCTCACCAAATTCATTCATTAAACTTGGACTGACTAATTATTTCTAATATGCATTGGGCTGAAAAATTGTTGGGGTTATTCCTAACTTTTCATTTGACCCAAAATCATTTCTCTCTCTAAAAAAATAAAAAGCCCAAAATACTTAACCTCTCTTTCTAAAAAAAACTAACAAATTCAACTTCCATAAAAGTTAAAATATATCTTCATAAAATCTTCATAAAATCTTCATAAATTCAACTGATATCTTCATGCATAAATTTAGGTAATTCAATCAATCATATAAGTTTGTTAATTGCATCATTCAATCAATTGCATAAATTTAGGTAATTCAATCGATCATTCATTCAAAATTTCGATCAAAATTTTCGATCATTCATTTTCCTTAATTGATCATACAATCAATCAATCAAAGACGAAGATTTCCAGGTAATTTCCAGTTAATTTCAAATTTTCGATCAAAATTGAGCATAATCATATAGGTTTGTTAATTCAATCATAAATCGATCATAAATCGATGATATAACGATCGATTGATATTTCCTTGATGATATAAGGCTCGCGATTTACTTATTACATTATTTTCGTCGATTTGCAGCTGTAATTGCTATGGAGATTGTAGATATCGCAACGGTTGATGATAATACAAGTGTTATTGAAACAGGTATTTTTTTTTTTTGCTAATTAATGTTTTGTGAATCATAGATTGTGTTTTATGAATTCATATGTTAAGTTTGTGAATCTGAGTCCTTGTTTAGTGAATCTTGAAGCTTCATACGTGAACATATATAAACGATAATACTCTGAAACTTGATCAAAATTAATAAGATCATGTACTTTGCTCGTTTCCTTATTTTGTGAATCATAGTCCTTGTTCAGTGAAACTTAGACCTTGTTTTGTGAAACTTAGAGCTTGTTTTGTAAACCTAGAAGATAATATTATAAAACTGACTGCTAGCTAAGTGGTTAAAATCATCTTCTCTGCTCTATTCCATTGTTTGTGAATCTAAGAGATTTTTTTGTGAAACTTAGAACTTGTTTTGTGAAAGTAAAAGATAATATTATGAAACTTGAAACTTGCTGTGTCTATTATTTTGTGAATCTCGTAGGCCTCGTTTTGTGAATTATACAGCTTGTTTGAGTTCTTGTTAATCTGATTTTGTTGAACCTTTTATCTCCTTAGGTGTTGATTCCAATGTCAACTCCAATGCTCTAATTCTGGTCAGTTGTGGTGTGACGCCTCATGTCGGTTGTGGTGAGGGTCCTTGCTCTAATGTTGGTACTGGTCAGGATGGTGAGGTTTCTACTGTCGTCTCAACAACCCCTACGATGCCAACTATTTCCACGCCTACTACTTTGGTAACTTACACACCGTGTGGGAGTGAGCAATGGATAAGTAGGATTGAAGAGAAGTTTACACCGGTGATTGGCAAAACATTTGTGGACATAGAGTTAGCGATGATGTTCTACAAAATTTATGCTATTGCTTGTGGGTTTGAAGGAAGGAAGTCTTCAACTAAGAGGTTTCATGATGGTATTATTCGAACAAAAGTCATGGTTTGCCATCGTGAAGGTTTTAATAAGAGAAAAAGACGTCCTCCCCAAGCTGGTGCACAAACGAAGACAAAATCAACTGCTAAAACCGGCGCGAAAAAGGGTGGAGGTGGAGATGAGGCTGAGAGTTCTAATAGGCAAACAGGTACCAGGATAACCAAGATTAAAAGGTGGGGGTGTGAAGCGATGATCAAATTCATGTTCAAAAATGGCATGTGCAAGATTGAACAATTCTACGAGGGTCACAATCACCCATTGACTCCGGTGAAAGATAGGGAATTTGAGAAACTTGCAGAAAATATAAATAAATTGGAAGCATATCATAAGCAGTTGATTATCCAGAATTCGAGAGTTAATGTTGGGCCTAGTTTAACATACAACTTATGCAAGGAGCAAGCAGAGGGTTTCAAAAATGTGGGAGCTTCCCTTAGGCAATTCAAGAATTTTCAACGGAATGTGAAGTGTCTCCTTAACTGTAAGGATGGACAAATGTTCATATCGCGTTTGGAAACCCTTAAAGAAACGAAAGGGTTGGAATTTGCTTATGAAACGGATACTGACGGATCTTTGACAAGGATTTTTTGGACAGATGCGGAGTCCAAGAGATCTTACGCATTGTTTGGTGATGCATTTTCATTTGATCCTTCATATGGGACAAACAAATACAACATGAAATTCACGCCTTTCACTGTGTAACAACCCGAAAAGTACCCAATTTTTCTAGTAAAAATGTTTTACGAATACTTTTCAGCAAAGTTAAGTTTTAAAATAGAATTTATTGTTTCGAGTCGTATTTGGAAATTCCGAGTTCGTATTTGGAATTTCTGCGAGATTTCATGAGAATCCCGTTTTAAGTCATCTTTGACTTTTCTTGACTTTTAAGTCGTCTTTGACTTTTTGACTTTTTAAAGTCGTCATTGACTTTTCTTGACTTTTAAGTCGTCATTAACTTTTCTTGACTTTTAAGTCATCTTTGACTTTTCTTGACTTTTAAGTCGACTTTGACTTTCGTTGACTTTTCCGACTCACCTCGTAAATTGAAAGACCGAAATTTTATTTTGAAAAATAATAAATTTAATTTATTTTTATTAAGATTTATTTGGATTTATGATAATTTAATATAATTATTTTGAATTTATTCGGAATTAAAGAGAGGGTTTTACGATTTAAACCCGAGCGTCATTTAACTATTCCCGAGTCATCTTAAATCCCGAAACAAACCCGAAACTCGACTTTGGCATGAGTCACACGCCCATGTCACCTTTTTCCACTCACTTTAAGATCTTTTAATTCTTTCGATTAAATTAATACGAATATCTAAGATATTTGTAACTTTATCGATCCGTCAACGAAAATTACGCAAATCGCTTAAAATCAGACCCGACTACTACCTAAACCACACGGCTCTCTCACCCTCTCATAGGACTAGATATTTTCTTTCTTTTCATTACAATAACATAATATCTAGATATTTGGTTTAAATTAACTTAATATATAATTATATCTAAACAATTACCATAATATAATTATAAAACCCGAGTCAATCCCGTAACAACGATTTCAAA
>JAIUZE010005042.1:0-24183 GCA_022085475.1 Heliosperma pusillum
GAGGAAGGTTAGGGAAGAAGAATAAGACGAACTTACGTAAATTCTATCAAGTAACGAAGAAGTTACGACAATTCTAAGATCGATATCAAAGAGGGAAAGATGAGATTTCTTAGAGAGGAAGAAAAGTTGTGTTTGATTATGAGTGAATGAATATTAGGTTAAGGAGGGAGTAGTGTGAGTTATGAAGGAAAAAGTCAAAGACGATTCCAAAGTCAAAAAGTCAAACTCGACTCAAAAGTCAAGAAAAGTCAAAGACGACTCAAAAGTCAAGAAAAGTCAAACTCGTCTTAAGACGGGATTTTCATGAAATCTCGCAGAAATTCCAAATACGAACTCGGAAATTCTAAATTCGACTCGAAACTTAAAATTATAAATTAAAACTTAAATTTACTGAAAAGATTTCGTAAAATATTTCTACTAGAAAAATAGGGTACATTTCCGGGTGTTACAATACGAGTTTTCGAGGAACCGATGTTAGCCATTTCACGATTTGATAACGATTCCGCTACATCCTTCCTCGAGTGGACTCATCTTGGACTTTGACTTTGTACTTCAAAAGAAAACATCAACCCAAGTCAAAGGAGGACTAGTCCAAGCCCAATTACGTATTGCATTGACCAAGACCAAAGCATAGGATTCCGTGCCCAAAGAGGTAATTGGAAAAGACGGAAAAATTCCATCTTGCACACCTACCCGATCGGATTTCCACCTACCCGATCGGGTATGTTTGCGGCTGAGACGTTACTTGGCTCTTCTTCTACCAAGCTTAAATGAGTGATTAAAGGCTTTGTCTAGGGTGTGAATTTGGACGAGAAATGCATCAGCTTACAGCCCTATATAAACCTAAGCACACAACACAATTTGGACATCAACATATACAATAACACATTTCATAGTTTACTTCTTTCATACAAGTTTTAGATTATAGTTTATGTAATTTCTTAGTGTTTCTCTACTGTTTTTATAAGCTTTTGTTATTGGGTTGGATAATTGTTCTTTACTTTATTTCCTACATAATTTGCATTCCAATTTCGGTAATTTTCTATCCTTCACTTATGCAGTTTTTATCATCATGAACTTTGATCTAATTAGTATTGTTTTCATATTATTGTTGTTAGGAAACTCACCTAAAAGTAATCTAATCAAAACCGAATTATTGTTTAGTATGTCATCTTTTGTTTTGCCTAATCATATAAGCATGGAATTCATCACTAGAATCATTGTTAATATAATCACCTTAATCATTTTAGTATTTATATTTTATAGTTTAATTTCCTACATCTTTTTCCTATTAATTTACTGAATCACATAAATTAGATTAATTCTAACATTGTAAGATTAACATTGTGTAAATACAATAAATAGAATTGTAGTATTGAAATGATTTAGTAGTTAAAATGAATTAAAAGAAGAGTAGATACCAATTGAACCATCTAGTTTGTGTCTTCCTTTGGTTGTGCCAAATTCTATAACTTTGTTTAGTGGCCATAAACAATTATTTGTATTAGTCAATTTCCGTCTTTGTAACGAGAGTTGGGATGGGAATTAGAACTGCCAATAGGGGTTTAGTGACCTTACCATGCTGAGAGAACGTTAGGACCCACTAAAACGTCGGTACGAATCCGAAAGGAATATACCGCTACAAGGCTTGGACAATCGTAGTAATTCTAATGTTGGTATCAATGAAACTTTTAAATTGTTTTGCATGTATGTCTCTTTCACTATATCAATTTGATTAGATAGTTTATTTTACCGTATTAGATAGTTTATTTTATTGTTGTTAGCTAGTTTACTTTATCGTCATTTTACTTCCGTTCTTAGATAGTTTACTTTATTGTTATTAGCTAGTTTATTTGTTTAGTTAGATAGCTTTTCAATATTGTCATTTAAATATCGCTCTTAGTTAGATTTATTATATTGTCACCTGGATCAGTACACTTCCCCAATCGGATCCGTGACAACCCGATCGGGTAAGTTGTCTGTTTCTTGTTTTACATATTGTCTTTTACATATTTGTCATTTACATATTGTCATTTACATACTTGTCATTTTATTTTATGTTAGTAGTTTAGACAACCACCTCAAATGACTCGGACTTAAATGAAAATCACTCCATAGCAATTCATAGTTAACACATACTCCCTGAGGATCGACACCCTACTTCCCTAATACATTCCTTATGTTGTTAGCCTAAGTGTGGGTAATTATTTTTGTATCGGGCTCGCGATAAGCACGATCAGTGCCTGTAATAGAAGAGATGAAGAAGGGTGAGTTCAGGTGGACTGAGCAGGCACATGCAGCCTTTGAGCTCATCAAGAAGAAGTTATGTGACGCACCCATACTAGCTCTACCTGACTTTGATCAGTTGTTTGAGGTGGAGTGTGATGCAAGTGGGGTAGGAATTGGAGCAGTGCTCATTCAAGGTAGGAATCCTATGGCCTTTTTCAATGAGAAACTCAATGGGGCTAAACTCTATTACTCCACATATGACAAGGAATTTTATGCCTTGGTGAGAGCCCTCATGTACTGGAGCCACTACCTCAAACCCAAGCCTTTTGTACTTCACTCTGACCATGAGGCCCTGAAATACATAAATGGCCAACACAAGCTCAGTGCCAGACATGCCAAATGGGTTGAGTACCTCCAGTCCTTCAACTTCTCAAGCAAATACAAGGAAGGGAAGTCAAATGTGGTAGCATATGCCCTGTCTAGGAGGCATTCTATGCTGGTGACAATTCAACAGAGAGTACTAGGCTTTGAATTTATGAAAGAGCTTTATCAGGATGATCTTGATTTCATTGAGGATAGGTTGTCCTTGCAGAGCAGCCCCAGTACAAAAGAGACCAAGTATCTGCTGCAGGAAGGTTATATGTTTAAAGGGAACAAACTGTGTGTCCCTAAAGGCTCATACAGGGACCTATTGGTGAAGGAAGTCCACTCTAATGGGCTAGCAGGACATTTTGGGGTGCAGAAGACTCTGAACATCCTACAAGATTAATTCTACTGGCCTAGGATGGAAGGGGATGTTCAGGCTGTCCTTAGGAGATGTTCTACCTTCCAAAAGGCAAAGAGCTCCTTCCAATAAGGACCATACACACCACTACCTTTACCTGATAAGCCTTGGGAAGACATTAGCATGGACTTTATTGTTGATCTGCCCAGGACTCCCATGGGAAAGGATTCCATCATGGTTGTGGTTGACAGATTTAGCAAGATGGCTCATTTTGTGCCATGTAAGAAAACTGAGGATGCATCAGGGGTTGCAGAACTTTATTTTAAAGAGGTAGTCAGGCTGCATGGAGTACCTAGATCAATTGTTTCAGATAGGGATACAAAGTTCATGAGTTACTTCTGGAAGACCTTGTGGAAGCTCCTAAACACTAGACTTCCCTTCAGCACATCTCACCACCCCCAACAGATGGACAAACAGAGTTCACCAACAATACCTTGGGAAGAATACTCAGGTGCATTGTGAAGAAGTCACTAGGGGATTGGGATCTCAAGTTGGCCCAGGCATAATTTGCCTTCAACAGGGCCCCTTCATAAAGCACTGGCCACACTCCTTTTGAAGTGGTCTATGGTAGCAACCCACTCATGCCCATAGAGTTGTCCAATGTGCCTATGGAGTTGCTGAACTATGATGCCAAGAAAAGGGTGGAACAGATGCTCAAGCTACATGAGCAGGTTAGGAAGAACATAGAGAAGGCCAATGAGCAGTACAAAATCAAAGCCAAGGTACCAAGGGGAAAGAAGGAGTTTCAGGCAGGAGATCTGGTGTGGTTACACCTCAGGAAAGAAAGGTTCCCAAGCAAAAGAAAGAACAAGCTCATGCCCAGGGCAGAAGGGCCATTTGAAATCATAGAAAAGGTGGGAGCCAATGCTTACAAGGTGGGTTTGCCAGGGGAATATGGGGTTCATGGAACATTCAACATAGGAGACCTCAGCCCTTACTATGACAGTGAAGAGGAGAGCACTGGGGATTTGATGCTCAAATCTTTTCAACCAGGGGAGGATGAAGCAGGAGCTAGGGGATCAACAAGCTTTGATAGCCAAGCAACAGTCCAAGGCAACCATTTCCAGACCCAGGCAGGGCATGCCCAGACCGAGAAAAGCCATGACCAAGCAACAACTCAACCACCAACAGCCAGGACAACAAGGTCCAAAGTCAGTCAAAATCAGAAGGAATCCACAGAGGCCAGCATCAGTTCTAGACCAGATATCCTACAACAACTGTCCAAGCAAGGGCTCCAACTTCTTTTCTCATCTAGTTGAGGCTCTTAGCTACCAAAAATTCTAGGATAAGTTATCCTAATTGTCCTTGGAAGTTCATGAAAAACAGTCCACAAGTTGATGAGTCATTCTGAAGAGCCAGGCAGGTTTCAAGACCAACAAGTGAACAAAGGCATCTTACTTTTTGCATAACGCTCATTAGCATTAATAAGAACGTTGGTAAAGCCCTATAAGTCCCCATCAAGGTTCCATTTGTAGCTGCAGACAACCAAGACAAGCTCCACAAAGAAACTGCTCAACATTGTCATTTCAGGAAAGGGATAAGTTTGCTTTTCAGTTACTTTTCTGTTGTAGTTGCAGTCTGTCCAAGCTCGTCTTATTAGTAGACTTTTGTATCTGTTTTGTTGTCATTGTAAGGCTTATTTCAAGCCCTTAGACGTAGCTTTATTTTGTGTGGTAGAGATCTCATGTAATGCTTTATATAAAGAGCCTTTTGCTGTAAAAGGAACTCAGAATGCTTGAATCAATGACCGGTTGTGTCGCAGTCCCGATAAAAAAATAATTACCCACACTTAGACTAACAACATAAAGAATGTAATTAGGGAAATAGGGGTCGATCCTCAGGGAGTACGTGTTAACTATGAATTGCTATGGGGTGATTTTCATTTAAGTTCGACTTATTTGAGGCGATTATCTAAACTACTAACATGAAATAAAATGACAAATGTACAATGACGATATTTAAATGACAAGTATAGAAATTGCAATAAATAAACCTATTCTAATTGATGACGGTAAAAAAAGCTAACTAAACGACAATAAAAATAACGATGATCTAATAAAAACAATAGAAACTACCTAACAACAATAAAATAAAAACAACAATAAAAACTATCTAATGGCAATAAAATAAAACGATATAACAAACTAACTAAAACGATAAAATATACTATCTAATCAAATTGATATAGAGAATTAGAAATTCACGTCAAATGATTCAAAAGCTTTATTGATAGCAATATTAGAATTACTACGATTGTCTAAGCCTTGTAGCGGTATATTCCTCTCGGATTCGTACCGACTTTTTAATGGGTCCTAACGTCCTTTCAGCATGGTTAGGTCACTAAACCCCTATTGGTAGTTCTAATTCCCATCCCAACTCTCGTGTCTTAGACGGAAATTGACTAATACAAACAATTGTTTATGGCCACTAAACAAAGTTATAGAATTTGACACAACCAAAGGAAGAAACAAACTAGATGGTTCTATTGGTATCGATCCTTCTTTTAATTCATTTTAACTAGCAAATCATTTCAATATTCCAATTTTATTTATTATATTTACATAATGATAATCTTATATTACTAGGTTTAATTTATGTGATTAAATAAAATAAAAGGAAAATGATAAGCAAAATTAAACTACGAAATAAAAGTACTAAAATGATTAAGGTGATCAAGATTATATTAGTAATGATTCTAATGATGAATTTTATGATGAATATTATATGATTAGGCAAAATAAAATATGACATATTAAACGATATTTTGGTTTCAACTAGATTACTTTTATATGGATTTCCTACCAACAATAATATAAAAACAAGACTAATGAGATTATAGTTCATGAACTTAATATGATGATGAAAACAATACAACTAAAATAAATACTATAAAGAGAAAACAATGATGTCGGAAATTGCGTAAGTAAAGGATAAAAAATTACCGGGATTGGAGTACAATTATGTAAAAAAGAATGCAAAGAACAAATATCCAACCCAATATTATGACAAATGCTTATAGAAACACTAGAGAAGTACTTGGAAATTACTATAAAAATATTCTAAGATTGCATAAACTATAAACTATGATCTAAAACTTATATGTAAAATATGTAATGTGTGTTGTGTTATGATCGCATGCCTTTTCTTCTCATGAGTTTAGGCTTATATAGGGCTGCTTAGCTGCTGTGTTTCGTCCAAATTCATACCCTAGACAACCTAATAAAGCACTTCATTAAGGCTTGGTAGAAGAAGAGGCAAGAGGCGTTCATCAGCATACATACCCGATCGGGTATATGGTAAATCCGATCGGGTATGTAACCCTGATGGATTTTCTTTCGTCTCTTCAAATTTCTTCTTTGGGCACGGAGTCCTATGCCTTGTTTTGGTAGTTTGCAGCTCGAAAATGGTCTTGGGCCAGGCTTTGGTTGACTTGGGCTTGTGTTTTAATTGAGAAACTAAGTCAAAAGTCGAGACCAATCCACTTTGAGGAATGATGCAATGAGAATTGTGATCCAATCATGAAGTTGCTATCATTGGTTCCTCGTAAACTTGTATTCTAGTGCCTTTGCTCCATAAAGTAAGAAAATATAGCAAAACCGCTTCATTTCCTATAAAACGAGACAAAGCACGCAAAACAACTAGAATAGTAATATTAGCTCGTTAATCACTTAACAAAGTGCATAAATCATATAGAAATCGAGCTAAAACGGGGGATAAATTAGTACAAAATATCGCTTATCAAACTCCCCCAAGCTAAACCCTTGCTTGTCCTCAAGCAAACATAACAATCATAACCAGGACAAGGGTAGCAAACAATGATCAATCTATCATCCAAATCTCAAAAATAAGCTCTTAACAAGTAGATGAATCATAAACCCGAAACAACAAGGGCAAAGGAAAGTGCGAATCATGGTTGAGATTTACATAACGGCGCAGCATAGAAAATATTCTTTGGACTTTTTCAGCTTTTGCATGATCTTATTGACTATGGACTCTTTTGATACACTCTTCACTCAAATTTTTGTAAAATAGGAAATATTGGTTCAAATTTGAAGTGACACTCTCCTATCTACAACTTATAAGAATGTGCCCGCAGTCTAGTATGGTAGACAATCCAAATTCATTAAGGAGGACTAATCATGATCAAAATGTAATGTAAGAAGCCAAGAGAAGTAAAGAAGAGGCTTGGGAAATTTGGGTAAGAAAGTGGACAAACGATTTTGGTCATGTGGGGCTTTAAGTCAAGCTAGTAATAACCAAATGTGTAGTGGATACTCAATCCAAATCATACCAATTTCCATAAACAATAGTCAAAGCCAAAAGCAGCATATTGGCTTATTAAACATGACAAATCAAGTTACGACTTCCCGAAATTTTTCTTTCTTTTCCTTTTCACTCATGGAAGCGTTTTTCTCTTTTTTTTCTTCTTTTCTTTTCTCTTTTGAGCTTTTTCTCTTTCATTTTTTCCAAAGCTCTTTTTTTTTTCTCTTTTCAGATTTTCTTTCACCAAAAAACACGGGAATCAGCAATTCCAACACAGCAGGTTCACACTAAATGGTGACATTATCAGAATATCGCAAAAGTACAGAACACCCCTACACATATAGTCAGTTACTAGCTCAACAAGGGAAGGCAATAATGTAATGTAGCTAGAAAGAAGGGTGTTTTTGGGCACTGCGAAATGTGAACAAGAGTAAATGGCTTCAAAATGTAGATCATGATAGTAATACTTATAGAAAATGGAATAAAAACCATACTTATGCGTTTTGATCTGACACAGTCTATAAGGAGAAACTACTCACTCCTAAACTGGGATCGGGTTCAGATGTACTGACCACTGGAGGCTCTACCTTACAATATGAGTAGCTTGCCAAAGTCAAGATCAAGCTTAATTAAGTCCAAATGCAACTTTCTACCTACTGTGTACAAGACATCCCCATGAATGCACAATTCCTCATAACATAATGAAACATCAGCTTATAAAAACTATAAATTGAAAAATGTAAGATGGAAATGATCTTTTCTTTTTGTCTTTTTGTCTTTTTGATTTTTTTGATTTTTTTTTTTTTTAGATTTTCACAATGATAAAAACAAACAAGGAAAAAAATAAACTAAAAATAAACTAATAAAATTAGAAGAAAATAAGCTAATGAGAAAAGTAAAAATCTAAATGCAATCCTAAATGCAGTAAGTCCTAAATGCAAATCCTTCCCCAAGCTAAAACATCACATTGTCCTCAATGTGCATGCGATTATAAGAAAAGCAAACCGAGAAACGGTTGGTAGCACATAGAACAGAGAAACAAGATGAAATTCTAATGGGAAAAGGGGATGAAAAGAAAACTAAAAATGCTAAAAATAAAAGAAAGAAAGAAAGAAAAGCTTTTAAAATGTCGAGCCTCCCCCAAGCTAGTATAAACAAGGGGAGCTTGTTATCATCTCATCTCAACGGCCACCAGCTACGACTTCTACTCTCTGAAGGAGGCGGCTCGGACATGGATCCAGAAGCATCTGTGTAGTAGGTATCATCTGCAGAATAATAACTACTACTAGAGGTAACGATCCCGGTAGGGTTGCTGGCTCCTAAGGACTGGTACTCATCTACTTGGTGACCACTAAAATCACCTCCATATCCTCCAAAACTCTCGATGCCATAGTCAGAACCAAAGTAATCAAGTCCGGTCTGCTGCACACCTGCATCATAAGCAGCACCATACCCCCCTTCGGGCCAAGTATAGAAAGACGGGTGGGGGCCCTCAGGTCTAATCACACCTTGCCTCGCAAAGTGATCATAAATGGGGTGCAGAGCAAGCTGCTGGTCGGACTGGACTCTATCAATGGACATGGTCAAGGCTTGAAACATGGCAGTCATGTCGCCCGTAGCATGGGTCGACTGAGAGGATGATCCTACCTCGGGGCGCCGGGATCTAATTTGAACAAGGGGGTCATCGGGGGTAATATCCCCAACAGGAAGAAAATAAGTGGGACGGGGTAAGATGGTCTCACCCTTCTGAAGTTGAGGACGCTGCCTAAGCAATGGAATCTGGTTCACCTCAGCGGTCAACTTGACCGAATCACGGCCAGCTATCCTCCAGATCATATGGGGGTGAGAGACACGAAACCAATTAAGCTGCACAAAATAATCATAATTCAACCCATTTCCCATCTCGGTGGGAGGTGTAGTCAATGCCTGGAGGTCAGTGGTGGCTTGGTTAAAACCACAAACTCGCGTAGCAAGGTGAGTGATAAGGCCTCCATAAACAATGCCAGTGTTCTTTGGATTAGTGACTTTAGTCAATTGGACAGCAAAATAGTAAGGAATGCTAATCGACCACGGTTCATCACCATTTACATTCAAGAACCCTCCTAAAATATCCAACTCTACCCGTCTCACCAAATGAGGCTCAGCACGACCCAAGAAGGTTCATCCCATGAATCTTTGCCATATTCTAATGGCGGGATGATGAATGTGTTGGTGTGGGATATGGTCCCAACGAGAGACAGGATAAGTAGAAATGACGCTCCAAACATGGCTAATATCAAAGCCCTCGGGAGGTGAGGTAACAGTATCCCTAAGGGTGAGACCGAATTGGTCAGCAAAGGTCCCTAAGTCCATACTATAGTTATCATTGAGCAATCAAAACCGAACTTGAGGAATAGAGTCTTTTTGCCTAGATCTTCGCAACTCAAATGAACTCAAAAATTCAGTGGTCAATTGGGGATAGGTCTTATAATTAAAGTTCATACTATTGGTCATTCCTACACCTCTGAATAATGCCTTGACATGCTCATAAAGCTTCATGTGCCTTAAAGAAGAAATATCAAGGAATTTGGTAGCTCTCATACCTTTGCTCTTGATAATAAACCAGCTTTGTCATTGCTTGTTCGAACTAAACTCCACATCCGGAAAATCGGGATCATGCATAGCATCTTGTCCTCCTTGATTTCCGGTTTGATTATCGGCTTCTAGCATTTCTACGTCCTCTTCACGGGCTCTTCTACTTTCCTCTTGGTTGGTAGTTCTTGCCCTCTTTGATCTCCTTAGTTTAGGTGCCATTTGCTATAAGAAAACTAGTATTAGAACACTTCATCATAAACACAAATTGATAGCATAAGTGTTTGAATACTAGGCTTTTAAGCACAAATTCAAGCATAATTACATAAGTGAAACATTATCATGCCACTTTTGAGCACAAATGGATGTTTTTTAAGCATAACAATATTTCACTAAGATTTTGAGCAACATTACATTTGAATCTTGAGTTTGGGCACTACTTAAAGGTACTAATGCTAGAATAACACAATAAGAGCATAAGTTCAAAGTATAAAGCATGGATTCAAGCATTATACTACCATTAAGCATGAGTTTTTAGCATAAAGTAGAGATGAGTATTCTAATTGGCATATGAGCATTCAAATCATAGTAAGCTTGCTAATTAATCACTAACATTCACTCTATAACATGTAAGAAGTATTAGAAATCCAATTTAAACAAGTTTTTCAAGTAAAATCAAAAACCCCCAAAATTGGGTTAGGGTTTGTTCATGTTGGATTTCTGAAAAATAGAGAGATTGAAGTAACTAAAGTGGAATTAACTTACTTGATAATGCTTAGATGTTGCCTTGGATGGACTATGGTGACAAATTTTAAAAGAAAAGACTAAGAAATGAAGGTTTTTGAGAGATTTTGAGCTTTGAGGATGGAGAACACGGGATAATAACAGCAAGACAAAGGTAGCAAGTTGGTTTTATAGAAGAAAAATAGAACAAAATATGAAACAGACCACTTACCCGATCGGGTATACCTGAATCCGATCGGGTAAGTTTGCTGATCCGGATTCTATTCTTTTTTTCTTTGTAACTTGCTCTTACCTTTTTGCTATGTCCTTGAACATGCTTACTAACCTTAATGGACTTGGCAACATGGGCCAAGAGTAGCTCCTTTTCATCTCAATAGGTCCTCCAGTTCCAAGTACGAAATATTATGAACTAAGCATGCATTTCTAAAAATAACAAGTAAAATGAAAATTGTTTCCTAGCTATTACAACCCAAAAATCCAAAGAGAGTGTCCAAATGAAATAGTCCAAAACAAAATTATCAAACATTGTCTATCGAGTGGAATAAGGAATGCATAAAAAGAAAGTAAAGAGAGAGACGGGTTGCCTCCCGACAAGCGCATTTTTAAGTCATGCTAGACTTTGAATTTCTATCCCTCCTTAAGCCTTGTGAAGGGATATGAGCTCTTTGTAGCTTGATTTCGTCCTTGAATTTTCATTTACCCTTGCCAACACCCATGGCAATCTAATCCAAATACATTTCCGAAGCCTTGAATGCTTCGAGGTCACCATCTTCTACACTCATTACATTCCCCTTCCTATCAAAAGTGGCACGTGATCCCTCCATTTCAAAAGTGATCTTCTCTCCTTGCACATCGATACATGCCCCAACTGTATTTAGGAAAGGTCTTCCTAATATAATATAGTTGTCCCTACCTTTCTTTGAAAAGATTACATAAAAATCAACGAGAACAAGGAAGTATCCAATCCGAATGGGGACATCTTCCACAATTCCCGCTGGAGTATGCATAGTTCCATCGGCCATTTGAAGGCTAGTATTTGTAATCTTCATTTGCACTGGGCAATGGTCTTGATAAAAGGTAAAGGGCATGACGCTAATAGCGGCCCCTAAGTCACATAATGCATTTCTAACCTTATGAATACTCAATGTGAAGGAAATATAAAAACAACCTGGATCTTTAAGCTTTGTAGGAATTATAACCTTCCCTTCTACAAGGGGAGGTTCCTTGTGAAAATCTTGGGTTGTTTCTTCTTCTTGAAATGTCTTGCCAATCCTTGCCTCCAACTTTGAAAAAGCATTGTCATTTGCCAACGTTGCTTCACCAACTCTTTCTTCTAACTTCCCTTGAGCTCTTATCAAAGTCATGATCAAAGATTCGAGACGGGATGTCTCCTCTTGTGGAGGGGCTCGGGTTGGTTTGGCTAGTGAAGGATTATTGTAAAGTTCGTGGGGCAACTTAAAGATGGGCTCCTTACTCTTTCCATTCCCAAAAGGATTATCAAAACGTTTGTCACCAATCATGTCGATTGTGACTATTAACGGATCTTCACTCTCTTGGGTGGTTTGGCTTGAACTCGACGGGGTTAACTCTTCTACTCTCTTTTGGAGAGACATGATGGTTGATTTGAGTGAGCATATTGTAGAAAAGAAGTATGAGTACATGTTGTGTTGTGCTTGGATTACTTCCCTCAACTTGGCATCTACTTTTGTTATTACTTGGCCATTTTGAAAAGATGAGCATGGAATGGTATGGGGTGCATTAGTAGGTTGGGCTTGGCGAAATTGTGGGTTAAAGGGGTGTAATGGTGTGATTTTATTCCCACATCTTTGAGGTACATGCCCCATTCCTCCACAAAGTTCACAAGGGGTTGTTGGTGAGGTAAACGGGTTTAAAACGTTTGGACGATATAAAGTACTTCCTGGGGTGGTTTCATTTGATGGAACGGGACAGGCTAAGGAAATGGTAGAGTCAACATCACATGAGGTTTCCACTCGGCTTTTCTTTCGCTCTCCCCCATTACTTTGGGAACCTCCCCCACTTTCTCTTTGTGAATAACTCGATAAGGTTGACGTGGTGGATTGAGGTTTAAACCTACGATGGAAAGCTATGACGATCTCTTCCCACTCCATTGGTTTTGTGGCATCCTTTAGACGACGGGTGAACCACCATTTGGCTTCTCTCTTTAGTGATAAGGGAAAGAGAGTTTCTTTCATTTGGTTTTGGGTGATCCCTTCCCTCATAAAAGTTTGACACAACTCACAAAAAGTTTGAATATGGTGGGCTGGGTTTTCATTTGGCTCGCCACTGAATTGGTTACCTTCAATAAGAGCAATTAGAGTGATATGGACCCTTAGGATCCCATTAGCAAGTTCAAAAACCCGGAACTTAGGATCTTCTTTTGTTCGCACTATTTTTTGTCAACCTAAAAGAGCAACACAAAAAGGAAAGTTAGTAATGATTTAAGGTACGGTTGCACCTAAAAATGGTAAAATTTTAAACAAAAATCAGCAATACATAGATAAACAAAACCGTGCTCCCCGGCAACTGCGCCAAAATTTGACCGGTTGTGTCGCAGTCTCGATACAAAAATAATTACCCACACTTAGACTAACAACATAAAGAATGTAATTAAGGAAGTAGGGGTCGATCCTCAGGGAGTACGTGTTAACTATGAATTGCTATGGGGTGATTTTCATTTAAGTTCGACTTATTTGAGGTGATTATCTAAACTACTAACATGAAATAAAATGACAAATGTACAATGACGATATATAAATGACAAGTATGGAAATTGCAATAAATAAACCTATTCTAATTGATGACGGTAAAATAAGCTAACTAAACGACAATAAAAATTACGATGATCTAATAAAAACAATAGAAACTACCTAACAACAATAAAATAAAAACAACAATAAAAACTATCTAATGGCAATAAAATAAAACGATATAACAAACTAACTAAAACGATAAAATATACTATCTAATCAAATTGATATAGAGAATTATAAATTCATGTCAAATGATTCAAAAGCTTTATTGATACCAATATTAGAATTACTACGATTGTCTAAGCCTTGTAGCGGTATATTCCTCTCGGATTCGTACCGACTTTTTAATGGGTCCTGACGTCCTTTCAGCCTGGTTAGGTCACTAAATCCCTACTGGTAGTTCTAATTTCCATCCCAACTCTCGTTTCTAAGACGGAAATTGACTAATACAAACAATTGTTTATGGCCACTAAACAAAGTTATAGAATTTGACACAACCAAAGGAAGAAACAAACTAGGTTCTATTGGTATCGATCCTTCTTTTAATTCATTTTAACTAGCAAATCATTTCAATATTCCAATTTTATTTATTATATTTACATAATGATAATCTTACATTATTAGGTTTAATTTATGTGATTAAATAAATTAAGAGGAAAATGATAAGCAAAATTAAACTACGAAATAAAAGTACTAAAATGATTAAGGTGATCAAGATTATATTAGTAATGATTCTAATGATGAATTTTATGATGATTATTATATGATTAGGCAAAATAAAATATGACATTAAACGATATTTTGGTTTCAACTAGATTACTTTTATATGGATTTCCTACCAACAATAATATAAAAACAAGACTAATGAGATTATAGTTCATGAACTTAATATGATGATGAAAACAATACAACTTAAATAAATACTATAAAGAGAAAACAATGATGTCGGAAATTGCGTAAATAAAGGACAGAAAATTACCGGGATTGGAGTACAATTATGTACGAAAGAAAGCAAAGAACAAATATCCAACCCAATATAATGACAAATGCTTATAGAAACACTAGAGAAGTACTTGGAAATTACTATAAAAATAGTCTAAGATTGCATAAACTATAAACTATGATCTAAAACTTATATGTAAAATATGTAATGTGTGTTGTGTTATTATCGCATGCCTTTTCTTCTCATGAGTTTAGGCTTATATAGGGGTGCTTAGCTGCTGTGTTTCGTCCAAATTCATACCTTAGACAACCTAATAAAGCACTCCATTAAGGCTTCGTAGAAGAAGAGGAAAGAGGCGTTCATCAACATACATACCCGATTGGGTATATGGTAAATCCGATCGGGTATGTAACCCTGATGGATTTTCTTTCGTCTCTTCAAACTTCTTCTTTGGGCACGGAATCCTATGCCTTGTTTTGGTAGTTTGCAGCTCGAAAATGGTCTTGGGCCAGGCTTTGGTTGACTTGGGCTTGTGTTTTAATTGAGAAACTAAGTCAAAAGTCGAGACCAATCCACTTTGAGGAATGATGCAATGGGAATTCGGATCCAATCATGAAATTGCTATCATCGGTTCCTCGTAAACTTGTATTCTAGTGCCTTTGCTCCATAAAGTAAGAAAATATAGCAAAACCGCTTCATTTCCTATAAAACGAGACAAAGCACGCAAAACAACTAGAATAGTAATATTAGCTCGTTAATCACTTAACAAAGGGCATAAACCATATAGAAATCGAGCTAAAACAGGGGATAAATTAGTACAAAATATCGCTTATCAATCAAAAAACCAGAGTTCTTACTCTATCAATTGTTAACCTGTGCCAGTCTTGGTTAGCTTAAAACCTTCAACAAACTTGTGCTAGTCTTAGTTTGTTGGCCTAAGCTTGAGTCATTCACTTGTGCTAGTCTTAGTGGGTGAGTGTTGCTTAGGATTCACTGCACTTGGAATTGTCTGTGCTTGCCTTGACAGTTTTGAATACAGGGTTTTCTATCTCTTTTAGTTGTTTGCTTTGTGTGTCTTCTAAATCCTGTCATAACCCCTAGTTTGGTGTATCAGTCTAGTAGATGACTGGTCGTTTACATAGGCAGACGAGGCCATGTTGGAGCATATTCCATGAAGAGGCAAGAGACCAAGTGCAACGGGAGTATGTGACCAAGCCAAGACACGAGCCATGACACGAGCTCAAGACAAGACACAAACTCAAGACAAGACTCAACATCAAAACAACAACATACATTCAGACAACACCATGACCAGCTATGACAATATTCTATTCAGTCCAAGCCACAACCACTTCAAGCCTGCTAAGACAACACCACCACAACCAGAACAAAGCCTAGCCATCCACTTTCCAAGACTAAGCCACAACAAAGCTCAGCCAACAGCCCAACAAACCCAACACAACAAAAACAGCCCCCAGCCAAAACAGCCTATCACTGCTTTTCTAAACAAGGTCCATGGGGCCCCACACAATCAAACAAGCCTAACCAACCCTCAAACCTATGTCTTGGGAAGGTCCTCTACAACTTTCCCCAGGACTTCCCTTCCAAGAAACAAACACACAAAGAGTTAGCTTAGGGACAACTTCAGACTGTCCAGATTTTAGCCTTTTGCAGTAGTTAACATGTCACTATAAAACTTTCCTTTTATGATCAAACAAACTCGAGGGCCTTTTAGCAGGACCTTTGGCATCCATCCCACTTCAGTTGAGCTCAAGAATCAAGCTCAGAAGTCCACCCCTTCACCAGTTTCAACCCCAACAAACCCATTAAGGCAGATTGTCCTATTAGAATTACTTTTCTGCTTTATCTACTTTATGTCAGTTTTCCTGCAAGTTTGTAGCTGTTATTTTGTTTCATGTTGTAAGCCTTTGTGGCCCTAGATATCTCCTACCGTCTGAGTTGTATCCTTGTTGCCTATATAAGGCCTTTACCTAATGAAATGCAAATCAGATTTGAAGTAAAACATAAAACTGAAACCTTGTTTCTGTTGCATCTCTTGGCTGTGTGCTTGAGACAACTTCCTTTGCTTTGTGCTTGGAAGTGAGCTTTGGTCCTTAGCTGTGTGCTGGGATCAAAGTTCAACCCTCAATCATTGGCTTTGTGCTTTGATTAAGGTCCTATCTTAGTTCTTTGTCAATTAGTCCAAACAGAAACAGAGTATTTGCAAAGTGTCTGAACTTCAATCAAATTGTCATTGTTTTAGTTGTCTTTCTGAATAGTTTCAGTGCAAATTGGTTATCAGAGCTTTGGTTTGTGAGTTCATCTACCTACCTACATTAAAAACACAAAATACAACCATGAGTGAAGAGAGAATCACAGGTATTGAAAACACAGTTCAAGATCTTGTCAGAACTGTAATGGAGGTCTCTAGATCTGTCAATGAACTCCTTGAGGGCCAACAGAACAATAATACAAGGGGAGGCAGAGGTCGAGGAAGAGGAGCACCTTTCCCACAAGGTGGAGTAAGGAGGAGACAACCTGTAGATCAGTTTGAAATGTCAGATTCAGATGGCTCAGATCACAGTCTTCTCAGACACCAAGACAAAGATATCAAGGTAGAGATTCCTTACTTTCTAGGTAGCTTGAACCCTGATGATTTCTTAGATTGGCTAAGGTCTGTAGAAAGAGTCTTTGAGTTTAAAGGATACACTGATAGAAAGGCTTTTAAGGTTGCTATCATGAAACTAAAAGGCTATGCCTCACTGTGGTATGAAAACATGAAAACCCTGAGGGTTAGGGAAGGGAAAGAACCTGTAAAGTCATGGCTCAAACTGAAAAAGAAAATGAGAGCTAAGTTTGTCTCTAGGGACTACACTCAAGACATGTTCATTAAGCTTACTCACCTAAAACAAGACCAAAGACCTTTAGAGTCCTACCTAAGAGACTTTGAACAACTCACTTTGCAATGTGAGGTTGTTGAGAAATCTTAACAAAAGATAGCAAGGTTCTTAGAAGGGTTGGATGAAAGGATAGCTAGCAAAGTCAGGCTACAAAACATATACTCCTTTGAGGAAGCTGTCAACTTGTCTTGAAGGGTAGAAAAATTGGGAAAAGGAAAGGCCAGTGCTTCTAAGACACCTTCCAGAACCCCCACCTTCAAACCTTTTGTAGGAGTTAAGATAGGAGAACCTGTGGTTCCTGTTAAGACTCCTTTCAACCTTGATAAAGGCAAGGCTGTTGAGGCAGGCCAAAGGATGACTACCCCTCTCAAAAAGTGCTTTCAATGTCAAGGGTATGGACATTTTGCTAGAGAATGTCCATCTAAAAGGGCTCTGAGTACCCTAGAAGTAATCCATTGGGGAGATGATGAAGTGTTGGTCGGTGATGAAGAGATGGAAGAGCCTGAGGTAGAGGCTAGTGAGGAGTTGATAGAGCCTGATGCAGGGTTAAGTTTGGGAACATGGAGGGTAATGCATACTCAACCACAACCTTTGGAAGAGGACCAAAGACACCAGATCTTTAGGACCAGATGTACCATCAAGGGTAGAGTATGTAACCTCATTATTGATGGGGGGAAGCTGCACTAATGTGGCCTCCAAAACACTGATAGACAAGCTAGCTCTACCCACCAAAGACCACCCCCTACCTTACAAACTCCGATGGCTAAACAAAGGGGCTGAGATCAAGGTGGATAAACAATGTGTTATACCTTTCTCAATTGGTAAAGGGTATGTGGATGAGAGTCTTTGTGATGTTCTACCTCTGGATGCATGTCACCTTCTGCTTGGGAGACCATGGGAGTTTGATAGGGATGCCATACACCATGGGAGAGACAACACCTACACCTTCAAGTATGGGAAGAAGAAGATCACCCTAGCACCTTTACCACCTGCTTTACAGATCAACCCAAACCCCATGAGTGAGGCTTCCAAAGAAGTCATGTTGATAAGTGAATCAGAAATAGCACAAGAGCTAAGTGAGCTACAACCTGTGTACATATTGCTAGTCAAGGAGACTGGGATGAGTATCATTGATATCCCTGAAGAGGTCAAATCTATCCTAGAAAGTTATGGTGATGTCTTCCCTACTGCGCTTCCTAGTGGACTGCCACCACTTAGAGGGATAGAGCACCACATTGACCTAGTGCCTGGAGCTATCTTACCCAACAAGCCAGCCTACAGGAGTGACCCTAAGGATACACAAGAGCTCCAACTTCAAGTAGGTGAACTACTCAACAAGGGCTATGTCAGAGAGTCCCTCAGTCCTTGTGCTGTACCAGCCTTGCTTGTGCCAAAGAAGGATGGGACTTGGCGTATGTGTATTGACAGTATGGCCATCAACAACATTACCATCAAGTATAGGTTCCCCATACCTAGACTTAATGATATTCTGGATGAGCTAAGTGGGGCTCAAGTGTTCACTAAGATTGATCTGAGGCAGGGCTACCACCAAGTGAGGATAAGAGCAGGGGATGAATGGAAGACAGCTTTCAAGACTAAACATGGGCTCTATGAATGGTTGGTGATGCCTTTTGGGTTGTCTAATGCCCTTAGCACCTTCATGAGGTTGATGACAGAAGTCCTAAGGCCTTACTTAGGCAAATGTGTAGTGGTTTACTTTGATGATATTCTTATTTACAGTTCAACTAAGGGAGAACATTTGCAACATCTGAAGTTGTTGTTTGAGGTCCTAAGAGAAAACAAGTTGTATGGCAAGCTAGAGAAGTGTACCTTCATGCAGCCTGAGGTTTACTTCCTTGGGTTCATCATCTCTAAGAAAGGGGTAGCAGTTGATCCTGAGAAAGTGCAAGCAATCAAGGAATGGCCCATTCCCCAAACTGTTACTGATGTAAGAAGTTCAATCTTGGCATAGGAGCTGTGCTTACTCAAGAAAAGAAACCTGTGGCATACTTTAGTGAGAAGCTAAATGGGGCCAAGCTTAACTATTCCACATATGACAAGGAATTCTATGCCATTGTGAGGGCATTGAATCATGGGGGACACTACTTGAAGCCTAAGCCTTTTGTGCTTCATTCTGATCATGAGGCTCTCAAATACATCAATGGACAACACAAACTCAACCCCAGGCATGCCAAATGGGTAGAGTGCTTGCAATCCTTCTCATTCTCCAGCAAGTACATAGAAGGTAAGAACAATGTTGTAGCTGATGCATTGTCTAGAAGGTCTGTAATGATGACCTTCATGGAGCAAAGGGTGTTGGGGTTTGAATTTATGAAAGAGCTCTATCAAGAGGACCCAGACTTCAAGCATGAATGGGAGGTACACCAAGAAGGGCAAGTCAACAAAGGGAGCAAGTACACAGCTCAAGAAGGATACTTATTCTATGGAAACAAACTGTGTGTGCCTAAGGGACCTTATAGGGGACTACTGGTCAAAGAGGTTCACTCCAATGGCCTTGCGGGTCACTTTGGGGTACAGAAGACCTATGACATCTTACAAGATCAGTTCTATTGGCCTAAGATGCTCAGTGATGTTCAAGATGCCCTCAAGAGATGCAGATCTTGTCAACTAGCCAAGGCACACTTTCAAGCAGGCCCTTACACACCACTTCCAGTACCCAACAAGCCATGGGAAGACCTCAGTATGGATTTCATTGTAGCCTTACCTAGAACTCAAAGGGGAAAGGATTCAATCATGGTGGTTGTAGATAGATTTAGCAAGATGGCACATTTCATTGCTTGTAAGAAGACTGAGGATGCCTTGGGGGTGGCTGAATTATACTTTAGAGAGGTTGTCAAGTTGCATGGGGTCCCTAGAAGCATTGTCTCAGATAGAGACACAAAGTTCATGCGCCATTTCTGGAGAACCTTGTGGAAGCTATTGAAGACCAGGTTATTGTTTAGTACTTCTCACCATCCCCAAACTGATGGGCAGACAGAAGTCACTAACAGAACACTAGGGAAGATCTTAAGGAGCATTGTTTCTAAGTCATTGAAAGATTGGGACCTCAAGCTAGCACAGGCTGAGTTTGCCTTCAACAGAGCTCCCTCCAGCAGCACAGGTAAAAGTCCTTTTGAAACAGTTTATGGCACTAATCCTCTCATGCCTACAGACCTAGCACCAGTCAAAGGAAACAAGGCAAGCTATGATGCCAAGAAAAGAGTTGAGCAAATGATACAGATTCATGAGCAAGTCAAGAAGCAGATTGAAAGGTCCAATGAGTTGTACAAGGCTAGGTCCAAGGGGCCTAAGAAAGCAAGGGAATTCAAGGCAGGGGATCTTGTATGGTTGCATTTAAGAAAAGAGAGATTTCCAGACAAGAGGAGAAACAAGCTCATGCCAAGAGCTGATGGACCATTTGAGATATTGGAGAAGATAGGCACCAATGCTTACAAGGTTGATCTACCAGGAAGCTATGGTGTACATGGTACTTTCAATGTTGGAGACCTGAGTCCTTACCATGGTGAATCAGATGATGAAGGTGAGGAAGATTTGAGGGCAAACCCTTTTCAAGAAAAGGAGGTTGCAACGGGAGTATGTGACCAAGCCAAGACACGAGCCATGACACGAGCTCAAGACAAGACACAAACTCAAGACAAGACTCAACATCAAAACAACAACCTACATTCAGACAACACCATGACCAGCTATTACAATGTTCTATTCAGTCCAAGCCACAACCACTTCAAGCCTGCTAAGACAACACCACCACAACCAGAACAAAGCCTACCCATCCACTTCCCAAGACTAAGCCACAACAAAGCTCAGCCAACAGCCCAACAAACCCAACACAACAAAAACAGCCCCCAGCCAAAAACAGCCTATCACAGCCTTTCTAAACAAGGTCCATGGGGCCCCACACAATCAAACAAACCTAACCAACCCTCAAACCTATGTCTTGGGAAGGTCCTCTACAACTTTCCCCAGGACTTCCCTCCCCAGAAACAAACACATAAAGAGTTAGCTTAGGGACAACTTCAGACTGTCCAGATTTCAGCCTTTTTGCAGTAGTTAACATGTCACTATCAAACTTTCCTTTTATGATCAAACAAACTCAAGGGCCTTTTAGAAGGACCTTTGGCATCCATCCCACTTCAATTGAGCTCAAGAATCAAGCTCAGAAGTCCACCCCTTCACCAGTTTCAACCCCAACAAACCCATTAAGGCAGATTGTCCTATTAGAATTACTTTTCTGCTTTATCTACTTTATTTCAGTTTTCCTGCAAGTTTGTAGCTGTTATTTTGTTTCATGTGTAAGCCTTTGTGGCCCTAGATATCTCCTAACGTCTGAGTTGTGTCCTTGTTGCCTATATAAGGCCTTTACCTAATGAAATGCAAATCAGATTTGAAGTAAAAACATAAAACTGAAACCTTGTTTCTGTTGCATCTCTTGGCTGTGTGCTTGAGACAAGTTCCTTTGCTTTGTGCTTGGAAGTGAGCTTGGGTCCTTAGCTGTGTGCTGGGATCAAAGTTCAACCCTCAATCATTGGCTTTGTGCTTTGGTTAAGGTCCTATCCTTGTTCTTTAACAATCAATTCAAACAGAAACAGAGTATTTGCAAAGTGTCTGAATCTCAATCAAATTGTCATTGTTTAGTTGTCTTTCTGAATAGTTTCAGTGCACCAAGGAATTGGTTTCCCATTTTGTAATCACCTAGTTAATAATATTAGTTAGGTGGACATACTAGGATTTATTTATTGTTAATTGCTTGTTTATGTTTTCTGCTCATGCCAAAATCGCCAACATGCGTTTTTAATTCTCGATTGTCAATTCAACGTTATTCAAAATTAGCCGACTTAGTTCACTTATAGGGAATTAAAAACTAAATTGGCAATACCTCTCACACAACTTAAAATAAATTGAGATTTAGCCTTACCAGTTAAAGTACCTATGAATTCCGTGTTCATTAGGACAACCACAACGTGGACCTTTTTACCTCGGGTAAGTAGGGAGATGCGATCACATGCCTAAATTGGGTTGGTCTCAACGGGATAAGCGTTATCTCGGGACTAGGAGACGGGTTTAGATGAAATCCGTCGAACGAGAATTTTAGGAGTAGAATTAGTCAAAGTGTTGACTTACCATCTATTACATAAAGGTGGCATAAAATGTTTATTTTTATCTAAAATACGGGTCTCGGAATCACTGATATAATTTCTTGAGGGTCGTTATATTAGTGACTTGTTTAAAATTGTTTTTACAAGTACAAAATTGTTTAAAACATTGAATGTTAGTATTTCCTAATTTAGTTGTAGTAATTCAATTTGCAAATGGCAAATAATAACAACAATACCGTTCAACTTGGCAAAGACTCATGGCTAAGGTCCGTAATGGACAAATGCATCTTAAAAGACGATAGATCTAATTTCGTCGAGTGGGAGCAAACGATTAAGAGTGCGGCGTTATCGGATAACGTCTTGCGCTACTTGACCGAAACCCCTCCCAATGAACCCGGCTCAAGGGCCACTAATGCGGCCAAGGCCGCTTATGAGGAGTACTTGAAAGTATCAAATGACGTCAAGATGGTCTTGATATGGTCAATGTCCTCAAGTCTTAAGCAACAATATATCACCCTAGGAGCATATGAGATATTCTCAAGGGTGACCTTGGCATTTTCTCAATCACCCGACATACGCCAATACAATGCTATGACATGGCTTTTTGAAGCCAAGCTAGAAAAGGGCCAAAAGGTTGGCCCACACGTGCTCAAGATGGTTGAGCATGTGGACACCGTAGAGCGTCTAGGGGTTAAGATTCCAAAGAAGCTAGCGGTTAGCCGCATCCTTCACTCAGTTCTTCCCAAGTTCGCCCAAACTAAGGCAAACTATAACATGCATGGCATGGACAAGATCTTTCATGAGCTCCATACCCTCCTTACTCAAGTCGAAAGGGATATGGAGGCTAGTGGGAGTAATAAAAGGGATGTTTTGTCAATGAAGTTGAAGAACTTAAGCCTTGGGGTCCATAAGGAAAAGGGCAAAGCTAAGGCCCAATTCAAGAAGCGTGGGAAAGGAAAGGGCAAAGCTATAGGGTAAAGCAATGCCAAGGCTAAGGGCTAGAAGCATGCCGACGCAGAATGCTTTTATTATAAAGGCAAGGGACATTGGAAACGCAATTGTCCCAAGTATTTGAAGGATAAGAAGGACGGATGTGTGACACCGTCAGGTATAATCCTCTCTTCTCTCTTTACGATAGATATTAACTATGCTTTCACTTCTACTTGGGTATTTGATACCGGATGAGGCTGATAAGTGAATATTTGTATGGTTTTAACCCCCAAGTTAGCTCGGTTTTGTATGTCATTCGTGCTTTGTTAAGCCGTTTTATGAGCTAATATCGTCTGCTAGGCGAATTCCTATGTTCTAACCTGTTTTGTAGGGAAAGTGACGTTTCTACGCCCTTTTTCTATATTCCCGAGCATTTGCCTAGAACCCGACGATTTGAAGAAGCAAGCTTGACCATGTCAAAGGCATTTCAAGAAGGTTCACCAACTCAAAAGAGGGAGGAAATAAAGACGATGTCGCAGTTGTCGGAAGATCAATCCATTGAGTGGTAGAATTCATCGCTTTACATCAAACCCTATTAACAAACCCGATTGAAGAGGTCAAGGGGGATGATGGAAGTCAAGTCAAAGCAAAGGGAGATGAAACGTTAGTCAAAAGCTTCTAGATGACAACTTACCCGATCGGGTAAGTGTGTACCCGATCGGGTATCCCTGCTGCTTCGAGCAAATTGCTTCAACTTCCTTCTTTTGTCCTATATGTTCAATGCTCGACCCCTTCCCCACGAAACCCTAATGCTATATAAGGATGCTCCAGCCACTCTTCTCAACACATCTCAACACACAACACATCTTCTTCTCTTCTTACATTTCTCCTTAGATTAGGAGGAGGGGGAACTAGCCTCCCTTCTCTCATT
>JAIUZE010005043.1:0-25113 GCA_022085475.1 Heliosperma pusillum
TTTGCGGGTGTTACAATAACCCCACCTTTTAAAACGTTTTGCCCTCGAAACTTGAGCGAAGGAAAGATACCTTATTCGAATAGGCTTAGGTATTTAGCACGCATGGTAGCTTCTGGTTCCCACGTCTCATCTTCAACATTAGCACATCTCCACAAAAGTTTCACTAAAGGCACCACTTTACTTCTCAACTTTTTGTCCTTGCGATCTAGAATGCGGATTGGCTTCTCTTCAAAGAACATATTCGGTTCCAGCTCGGGAACATCGGCTTCAAGAACATGGCTCGGGTCCCTAATGAACTTCCTCAATTGAGAAACATGGAAGACATCATGAACTTTGTTCAAATTCGGGGGCAAGTCCAACTTGTACGCTACGGCACCAATTCTTTTCACAATGTCAAAGGGTCCAATATATTTCGGGCTCAATTTACCGTTTACACCAAACCTTTTAACACCCTTCATCGGAGATACCTTCAAGAATACTTTATCTCCAACTTCAAATTCCAACGGTCTTCTTCGGAAATCGGCATAGGATTTTTGTCAGTCTTGAGCAGCTTTCATCCTATCACGGATGACCTTCACATCATCAATGGTCTCAACAAGAACATCGGGACCTAAATCACGAACATCACTCAATTGATTCCAACAAATAGGACTTCGGCACTTTCTTCCATAGAGTGCTTCGTAAGAAGCTATCTTGATCGACGCATGGTAGCTATTGTTGTAAGAAAACTCCACCAACGGTAGACTCTTTTCCCAACTAGATTGGAAGTCGAGTGCACAAGCCCTAAGTAGGTCTTCTAAAGTCTGGATAGTCCTCTCGGTCTAACCATCGGTAGCGGCATCGAAAGCGCTACTCATCAACAACCTACTACCCATGGCTTCTTGTAAGGCCTTCCAAAATCACGAACAAAACCTCGGGTCTCGGTTGGATATGATCTCCTTGGGAACACCATGATATCTGACGATTTCATCAACATAGGCTTTGGCTAGTCCATCTAAACTCCAAGTCTCTTTGATCAGGATGAATCTTGCACTCTTGGTTAAACGATAAACAATACCCAATATGACATCTTTACTTCCAACGGTCCTTGGCAAAGCCATGACAAAATCCATAGAAATAGATTCCCACTTCCATAGTGGAATATCCAAAGGTTGTAGCAATCCACCGGGCCTCTTGTGTTCTATTTTCACTTGTTGGCAAGTAAGACATCTTCCAACATAGGACACAACATCACCTTTCAAATTCGGCCACCAAAATTGTAGCTTCAAGTCTTTATACATCTTATCACCTTCGAGGTGGATAGAGTAAAGAGAAAGGTGACCTTCATCAAGAATTCGCTTTCTCAAGTCAGGAGCATTAGGCACAAACACTCGGTCATGGAGTCGAAGGACACCTTTGTCATCGACCTTGAAATCTTTGGCTTTTCCTACTAGAAGCTTGGCTTGAATGGCCTTGTAGGTAGGATCATCCACTTGGCTTTCGTGGATTTCGCGGAGAAGAACGGGTTCAGCAACCATGGCACCAACATAATCAAATCCTCGCTCCACAAACTCCAACTTCAAATTTGAAACTCGGTACAAAGATCATCGGGTAGCACCCACATAGCATTCAAGGCATGAGAATATTTCGTACTAAGAGCATCGGCAACAACATTGGCCTTCCCTTCATGGTATAGCAATTCAAAATCATAGCCATTCACCAATTCCATCCATCTTCTTTGTCTCATATTCAACTCCTTTTGAGTAAATATGTACTTCAAATTCTTGTGATCGGTAAATATGCGACAATGAACACCAATAAGATAGTGCCTCCACACATTCAATGCATGGACCACGGCGGCTAATTCCAGATCATGAGTAGGGTAGTTCACTTCATGAACTCTCAACTATCTCGAGGCATAAGCAACCACTTTCCTACTTTGCATAAGTACACAACCCAATCCCATCTTGAAAGCATCACAATAGACATCAAAGTCTACACCATCTTCAGGTAAAGTCAACACCGGGGTGGTAGTCAACCTTTTCTTTAATTCTTGAAAAGCGGCTTCACTAGCTTCATCCATACGAACTTGGTTTCTTTCTTCAACAATTGAGTCATCGGTCTTGCATGCTTTGAGAAATCTTTGACAAACAAGCTAAACCAAGAAAACTTCGGACTTCTGTAATATCGGTTGGACTTTTCCAATCTACCACAGCTTCAATCTTAGAAGGGTCTACTATAAAACCTTTTTTATAAATTACATATCTAAGAAAGGACACCTTAGGTAACCAAAATTCACACTTGGAGAATTTGGCAAACAACTTTTGACGACGAAGGACACCCAAAATGGTCCTAAGATGAAAAGCATGCTCTTATTCGATCTTGGAGAAAATAAGGATGTCGTCAATGAACACCACAACACACTTGTCAAGATACTCACTAAAATTGCGGTTCATTTGATCCATGAAAATAGCGGGAGCATTAGTCAAACCAAATGGCATCACTTTGAACTCAAAATGACCATATCTTGTACTAAAAGCGGTCTTCGTTATATAGGCATCACGAACGGGAATTTGGTGGTATTCGGATCTCAAATCAATCTTGGAAAAGGTAAAAGCTGTGGGAAATATCGGTATACTTCCCTTTAAATTTTTCAGATTATAATGAAATTATAACTATATGAATTTATAGTCATAAATGAAATTGCATAATATAAAACAAGAGATTAAGAAATAACCTTCGGTCCTAGTAAAAGGCCTAAGAACAAATTTCAAAGTAGGTATTCTCCTAATCGTTACACCCAAGATGGTTCAAGAAATGCCTTCGTCGTGCTAGAACGAATACCCAAAAATTACTTCTAATTTTATGTATATTGATGATGAATATGAAGATGAATAAGAGAGTTCAAAATCAGAATTTTTCTTCTCCTTTTTCTTTTGTGTGTGCCGTGAGATCTAGTAGCAATTAGGGTTAGTTGAAAAACTTCTTTTTCTTCCCTATATGTGCCGTGAGGTTTTTAGGAAAGAAGAAAAACCTAGTTTCCTTATTTCACTCAACCTATATTAGGCAGTTAGCATATCATTTAATATGTACATAATATAGTATGTATTCTAATTATTACTAGTAATGGACCGTTACAAAAACCGAGTAATGCCGGACCAATACACTATAATAATATCGTGTAATACATATCCGCCAACTTAAATATAACAGTTTACATTTAGTTTAGACGAACATTATATACATGGATTAAATATAACATTTTATATTCAATTACCAGCTAACATTATTTAATCGTTATTAAATAACCGTATCATCATCACATTGACTAACCTTTTAGTCAAATACATCGACTAACCTTTTAGTCATTTAATAAGGCATCAATATGATTATTTTCTCAAATAATCACATCTCTCAAACACACCCTTTAGGTGTGACTTTTAGGGATCAGTTGATCACCGCCATCTGTATGACAATAACATCAAACTTATCTAGCAAGCCAACCGTTATCGATAAACGCTAATCAACTGATTATAATACAATGTATACCCTGTGAACCTTAGCTGTTATCACACTAACTGTGGAAGAGACTAGCTCCAACAATCTCCCACTTTACCTTACAAGTGTATGTGCGATAACCGATTCTCATATCCTTAAATTTCTCCCACTCAATGTAAAACAATTTGCAAAGTCCGCATTCACAAAGGTCGTATTTTACAAGTGATCAGTATCAAGAGTGGTTTTCCCAACTAGAGAGTAACTCAACTGATAAACGAATCATTATTCGAGCATGGCCATGCATTTCAGTTACTACTTCTCGAGTGGCCCTGAGAAATAACAAAACCTGATAAAGGGTTGGATATTTTCCTCAACTCGAATCCTGCAGATGTAAGCACAGTATGAAATGACCCAGTAAAAATCTGTTTGGCCTCCTGTTACGGTCGACCGTGAGAAAGAAACCAAAGTCACCCAAAAACTGCCTTAATCTCAAGAGACAGTCGATAGTCAAAAGAATCGACTCTAGGAACACTATGGACGTCCAATCCACGACCTGGCACCGAATGTTGTTAAACATTTAGGACTCCATAACGCCGTCACGAATTACAATGTCCTACGAGGTATCCTTATAACTCGTATTTGTGATCGATCAGTCAACAGTTTGACTTATGGCTCGTTGAACCCACCATCAATGGACTCAACAATATAATAGCCAGAGTTATCAGCTCATGTAGGCGATTACGGACCAAAACACATATAATGTTATTCAGTTCACTTTGTGGTGTTCAATGTTGTCCATACAATCCACATGAAAAACAAATTATGAAAACAATACGATGAAGTTATTATTAGTATATGAAAAGATGTATCTAATTCATACAAACAGCTAATACAACTCAGGAACACGTTTGATTCCCATGGAAGTAACGTGCCCTACATGCTTATCGTGTCTTAACGGTTTAGTGAGAGGATCTGCTATGTTATCATCCGTAGCAATCTTGTCTATCACTATCTCCTTTTTCTCCACGTAATCTCTGATCATGTGAGCCTTCCGAAGTACATGTCTAGATTTGTTGCTAGACCTAGGCTCCTTAGCCTGGAAGATGGCACCACTATTATCACAATAGATGGTGATCGGGGCATTCGAACTAGGAACTATGGCAAGTCCTTGTAAGAATTGACGCATCCATATAGCTTCCTTTGCAGCCTCTGAAGCGGCATAGTACTCGGACTCAGTCGTAGAATCTGCTATAACACTCTGCTTGGAGCTTTTCCAGCTGACCGCAACGCCATTAAGAGTAAATACGAATCCAGACTGAGATTTCGAGTCATCCCGATCCGTTTGGAAGCTATCATCTGCGTAACCGGTTGCGCAAAGCTCAGTCTCTCCTCCATAAGTCAATACCCAATCCTTAGTCCTCCGTAGGTACTTAAGGATATTTTTAACAGCCATCCAGTGTGTTTCACCTGGATTGCCTTGGTACCGACTAGTCATACTCAAAGCATATGCCACGTTTGGACGTGTGCATATCATGGCATACATGATCGATCCTATAGCTGATGCATAAGGAATTCGACTCATGCGATCGACCTCTTCAGATGTCTTGGGTGCCTGAGTTTTACTCAAATGCATCCCAGACGTCATTGGAAGATATCCCTTCTTGGAGTTGGTCATGCTGAACCTTTCAAGAATCTTATCTATATAAGACTCCTGACTGAGTGATAACATCCGTCGTGATCTATCTCTGTAGACACAGATTCCCAATATGCGCTGTGCCTCGCCCGGATCTTTCATCTGGAAATGGTTCTTTTACCATACCTTAACCGAAGATAAGAGAGGAATATCATTCCCTATCAAGAGTATGTCATCGACATACAGTATAAAGAAAACGATTTTACTCCCACTCGACTTGACATATAAGCATGGTTCCTCAACCGATCGAGTGAAACCATTCTCTTTTATGACTTGGTCGAAACGATGATTTCAACTCCGAGAAGCTTGCTTAAGTCCATAAATGCAACGCTTAAGCTTGCACACTTTCTTATGATTTTTAGGGTCAATGAAACCTTCGGGTTGTACCATGTACAACTCCTCCTCCAAATAACCGTTTAAGAAGGCGGTTTTCACGTCCATCTGCCAAGTTTCATAGTCATGAAAAGCTGCAATCGCTAAGATTATCCGAATGGAACGCAGCATGACTACGGGTGCAAAAATTTCATCATAATGCAATCCTTGCACTTGAGTGAAACCTTTTGCCACTAGTCATGCCTTATAGGTATCTGGTTGTCCCTCTACGGAATGCTTTATCTTGTAAAGCCATTTGCACTGAATAGGCCGAACCTTATCAGGCAAATCAACCAGATCCCATACGTCATTCTCATACATAGAGTCCATCTCGGATTGCATGGCCTCAAGCCATAGCTTTGAGTCGGAACAGATCATGGCTTCTTTATAGGTAGCGGGTTCGTTACTCTCTAGGAGCAAAACATCGTCTCTATCGTGCTCCTCGACCATACCAATGTATCTGTCTGGAGGTATGGAGACTCTACCCGACCTTCTAGGTTCCTCAGGAATATTAACCGCAGCAGAAGATGAAGGAACATCTTCCTCCATCAGTTTCTCGGTTGTTGGTTCTTGAATCTCTAGCAACTTCGCACTAGCCGCAACAAAAACACGTTGTTCGGTAGGCGAATAAAAGTAATGACCAAACATTCCTTTTGGATAACCAATAAAGTATTTTTTGACCAATCGCGGGCCGAGTTTATCCTCATGTCTCCATTTGACATAAGCCTCGCAGCCCCAAACCCGAATAAAGGACAAGTTAGGGACTGTTCCCTTCCACATTTCAAATGGAGTCTTGTCAACAGCTTTAGACGGACTTCGGTTAAGTATAAGAGCAGCTGACAAAAGAGCATAGCCCCACAATGAATCAGGCACAACCGTGTGACTCATCATGGATCGAACCATATCAAGTAATGTTCGATTTCTCCGTTCGGACACACCATTTAATTGAGGTGTTCCAGGTGGAGTTAACTGTAGTACTACACCACAGTTTTTAAGGTGTTGATCAAACTCATTCGAAAGATATTCGCCACCACGATCTGAATGTAGTGCTTTAATCTTTCTACCCAGCTGGTTTTCAACCTTGTTCTGGTATTCCTTGAACTAATCAAAGGACTCACTTTTGTGCTTTATTAAGTAGACATATCCATATCTACTCAAATCGTCCGTGAAAATGATAAAATATCTATAGCCATCTCTAGCGTTGATTGACATAGGTCCACACACATCAGTATGTATGAATCCTAATAGGTCAGCAGCGCGCATTCCAATACCTTTGAAGGAAATTCGAGTCATTTTGCCTATGAGACATGATTCACACGTGCCAAATGATTCATAGTCAAATGGGGAGATAGTCCCATTGTCAATGAGCTTCTTCACGCGTTTTTCATTTATGTGTCCCATACAGCAATGCCATAGATAGGTTTGATCTTTGTCACCAACCTTTACCTTTTTATTACTCACATGCAATATATCTGGGGTTTGATCTAAAACATAAATCTCATTCATGGAAACTGCTTTACCATAAATCATTTCGTTAAAAGAGAAAATACAGCTATTATCCTCTATTACAGATGAAAAACCGATTTTACTGAGAACGGAAACTGAAATAATGTTTTTAGATAAACTGGGTACATAGTAACAGTTATTCAAAAATAACTCAAATCCACTTGGGAGTTGGATTACATATGTTCCCACTGAAACGGCAGCTACTCTTGCTCCATTCCCCACTCGCAGGTCCACGTCACCCTTTTCGAGAGTTTTGATATTTCTTAGGCCCTACAAATGATTACACAGATGAGAACCACAACCACTATCAAGTACACAAGTTCCGAAACTTGCATGGTTAATCTCAATCATATGAATAAAAGAAGACATACCAACAGGAGTGACGCGGCCTGCTTTTACGTCTTCAGCATACACGGGACAGTTCCGCCTCCAATGCCCAGTCTTGTGGTAATGGTGGCACTCCATGTTTTCTTTGCTCTTTGTCTTGCCTTGTGAGCTACTGCTAGTCTCACCAGGCCCACTCTTGCCCTTTCCTGGCTTCTTGAACTTCGGCTTCCCTACAGCTAGGTCGGCCTGAGCCTTGCCCTTACCCTTACCCTTGTTTGCAATCATGAGAACGTCCTGCTTCAGGCTCCCACTCAATTTCATATCCTTCTCAGTCTGTATGAGAAGTGAGTGTAGCTGATGAGGATTTCTCTTCAAATCATTCATATAGTAATTTGCCCTGAATTGGGCAAAACCATCATGAAGTGAATGAAGCATGCGGTCAATGACCACGCTCTCTTTGATTTTGCAATCAAGTGCCTCCAGTATTTCGAGATTCTCGATCATATCGAGAACGTGTGGGCTAACCGGTTGGACCTTCTGGAGTTTCGCTCCAAAGAAGCGAGTGGTAAGCTCATACATAACGATCTGCGGTGCTTTTGAGAATTCGTTAGTGAGCGTGGTGAAAATCTTGTTTGCACCTTGGGCAATGAATCGTCTTTGAAAATTGGATTCCATTGAAAAGATGAGTACGTTCTTTATCGCACCCGCCTCCATTACGAAATCACTATAAGCAAGTGATTCATGTGACCTGCATTGGGGCCTGGGTTAGGCGGTAGTGGCTCAGTCAAGTACTTGAGCTTACCGTCAGCTATGGCAGCATTCCGTAATGAAGCCTCCCAGTCCGCAAAGTTGGACCCGTTATTCTTCAGTCGCGTGTACTGATTCATATTGTCCATGATCATCTTACGCCAGGATTCGCGTGCGAGCGTGGCACTTGGCATAGGGGCATCAGCATATCCAGCCATTTGTTATAACAGTTTTATCGATATAAATGAATGATACATTCCGAAAAAGGAGATAAAACATAATAAGCATTTTCATCGTTTTATTTAAGTCTAATGCAAAACCGATTAATGCGAAGACTCTTGCATTTATACAATTGACCTCCCTCAAGTATTATATAAATGATCCCAAGACTCAATTTCTGTAAATTGATAAGCTCACTTCTTGACTAATTCTACTTTTAGAATTCCTGGTCGATAAATTTATGTAAATTCTATCTTTAGTCCATCATAATCACGAGATATTACTCGTACTATGATGTTGAGGTAAAATAGGTCAACACATACTACTGACCCAACGTAGAAGGGGTCATATGGACAGTAAGGTCCTATATGCCTACCGACGAAGAAGGGATTCATAGGAGTTTTCCCTATAAAGACTAATCTCAATAGATATTACTCGTATTATGATGTTGAGGTAAAATAGGTCAACACATACTACTTACCCAACGTAGAAGGGGTCATATGGACAGTAAGGTCCTATATGCCTACCGACGAAGAAGGGATTCATAGGAGTTTTCCCTATAAAGACTAATCTCAATTTCAGGTTTTAAAGGAAGGTCCATCAGCTTTAATTTTATTCATTTAAGTGAACGAATGATCTAGCATTTAGAGAATAAATAATTTAAGATGATAGCTTTTAGAATTGTGAGTGACATCTGGATGTCCATGATAATTAACATACAATCTATATGAGTCAATTTTCATGCAATTAAGTAGTAGGTGGTTTGGTTTAGGCGGAATATGATGCAATAACTATCATGCAAAAGTAAAACAATAAGAACGGAGAAAATGAAAAATAAAGTACAAAGTCCTAGTGTGGCCTATCCTATCAAAATAGAACAAAAATTACACTTTGGAATCCATCCTTATGGACCCTAGAAGCTTGACTTGATGTTCCATCTTGGTCCATGTCGCGGGAGTGAGCTATCCGATCTCCATCTTTGGTCTTCTCAAAAATACAATTTATAAAAATTACAAAATATAAACCTATTTACATTCTAATTTAAAAATTATAATTAAAGATTACAAAGGGGAGATTCAAGATCTCAAAATACATCAAAGACTATGTTACCATCATTACGATAACACAATCTACTAAGGCCACACTAAGCAATACAAATTACTTCCTCTTGTAAAAATACCAAAATAATCCATTCATCCATTCATTCATTCATTCATTCAACAAAATAGAAAATGCATCAACAAAATAAATTAAACATTCAAAACATAATTCATTAATTATGATGATTAATTTATCTAAACCACCTTTAAAATGATCAAAATTATGTGACAATTCCTTAATTGTACACAACAATTTTAATCAACCATAATCCAATTTAATTCATATTATCGTGTATAACATAAATTAAATTCAACATTATTTTAAACATTTTTAAAATAATAGGGTATCTATCATTGTGAACTTTTTCACAACAATAAACAACATACATTATCTTTATAATGCAATAAACAAAAAAAATGAATATCTAAATCGGTACAAACATTCAACATCTAATCATTATTAAACATTGATACAAACTAGATAATTCCTTTTAAATTCCTTTTAAATTGATCATGCTAATAAAACTAGATCGGTACAAACATTCAACATCTAATCATTATTAAACATTGATACAAACTAGATAATTCAAATTAACCTTTTAAAATGAATATCTAAATCATAATTAATCGATTATCAAAATACTCAACTAATCATAATTGTTTTGTATATTCATATCGAAAAATTTAGCACAATGAATGTTCTTTAACATCCAAAACAAATTCCTTTTACATTTCAATTTAATCCTCATTAAATCAAAAGATCAACAAATTCATTATATTATTATCTTAACATATTAAAACAACAACATATATGAATCAAAAAGGAAAAAAAAAACAAGGCAAAATTTTTTTTTTCCTCACGGCTGAACAGTGCCGTGAACAGTACCAAAATTTTTTATTATTTTTCTTTTCTTGCCGTGAACAGTACCAAAAAAAACAAACCCTAATTTTTTTTTTTCTTCTTTCAGCCGAAACAAAAAAACAGAAAAAAACAAAACAAAGATTTCTAATCTTATATTTCATCAAATATGAAAACATATAAAATAATTTCATAGCCAATAGCTCTGATACCACTTGTGGGAAATATCGGTATACTTCCCTTTAAATTTTTCGGATTATAATGAAATTATAACTATATGAATTTCTAGTCATAAATGAAATTGCATAATATAAAACAAGAGATTAAGAAATAACCTTCGGTCCTAGTAAAAGGCCTAAGAACAAATACCAAAGTAGGTATTCTCCTAATCGTTACACCCAAGATGATTCAAGAAATGCCTTCGTCGTGCTAGAACGAATACCCAAAAATTACTTCTAATTTTGTGTATATTGATGATGAATATGAAGATGAATAAGAGAGTTCAAAATTAGAATTTTTCTTCTCCTTTTTCTTTTGTGTGTGCCGTGAGATCTAGTAGCAATTAGGGTTAGTTGAAAAACTTCTTTTTCTTCCCTATATGTGCCGTGAGGTTTTTAGGAAAGAAGAAAACCCTAGTTTCCTTATTTCACTCAACCTCTATTAGGGAGTAAGCATCTCATTTTTTTTTATGTACATAATGTAATATGTATTCTAATTATTACTAGTAATGGACCGTCACATAAACCGAGTAATGCCGGACCAATACACTATAATAATATCGTGTAATACATATCCGCCAACTTAAATATAACAGTTTACATTTAGTTTAGACCAACATTATATACATGGATTAAATATAACATTTTATATTCAATTACCAGCTAACATTATTTAATCATTATTAAATAATCGTATCATCATCTCATTGACTAACCTTTTAGTCAAATACATCGACTAACCTTTTTGTCAATTAATAAGGCATCAATATGATTATTTTCTCAAATAATCACGTCTCTCAAACACACCCTTTAGGTGTGACTTTTAGGGATCAGTTGATCACCGCCATCTGTATGACATTAACGTCAAACTTATCTAGCAAGCCAACCGTTATCGATAAACGTTAATCAACTGATTATAATACAAAGTATACCTTGTGAACCTTAGCTGTTATCACACTAACTGTGGAGGACACTAGCTCCAACAGAAGCAATCTTTAGTTGATCGAACAAATCTTCAATTCTTGACAAAGGGTAATTGTTTTTTATTGTAATTCGGTTCAACTCACGGTAGTCAATACAAAGTCTCATGGAACCATCCTTCTTTTTCACAAAGAGAACGGGAGCACTCCAAGGTGAGGCACTCGGTCGAATGAAACCTTTTTCAATCATATCATCAAGTTGCTTCCTTAACTCCTTCAATTCGGTTGGATCCATACGGTATGGAGCTTTTGCTATGGGTCTGACGAGCTTTTTGGTGTGTCGTTAAATACGCTAATTAGCTACGATCAAATAACAATTTATATCTCCTAAACAAACATAAATATCTTAAATAAGGTAGTAAATGGTAAGAATAGGGTCGAACCTAAGAGAATGCGAGATTAACTAAATTATTTTTTTTTTGGTACCAATGTAATTAATATTAATCAAAATGCCTTAGGCACACATTACAACCATTGTTAGCATATCCTCAAACCAACTATCATCTAATCGAATACAATCAAGCATTACATTAAGCCCTTCTCAATACACGACCTCTTATCACTTAGTGTAAGTTTCCCTACATCAACATTCATCATCCTTAATCTTATATCCAGTCTAACTTGCTCCACAATTTTACTTGGTAACATACAATATTTATCAATCCTACAAATATTTCTAGCTTGCCAAACTCCATAATGAACTGCACTAATCACAGCCCACATAACCTTCCTTTGAAAACAAGATTCAGCTTTGATCTTCAACATTCTGATAGAATTATAACAGCAACTTGAATCAAACAACAACCAGTCCTGAATCAATCCAAAGCAATACTTTATAAAGCAGCAGTCCTGAAATAAATGACAGTGAGTCTCTATAGAAGATCCACAAAGAAAACAATCAACATGCTCAGCAATACCCATTCCTGCCAATCTGTCCAATGTCAACAACCTACCCTGCCACAGCAGCCAGTTGATGAAACACTGGCGTGGAATATTGAGTCTATTCCATACCACCCTGCACCATCCCACCCTAAGTTCTGCATCACCAGCTAACCAAGAGTAACCTTTTGAAATGGTGTACTGATCATCAGAATTCCTCCATTTCCCATTAACCAAAGCATCATGAAACATAGTTTTGACTGAACATATCTTTCTCCATGACCAAGAACTATAAGTAGTAGGAGAATACCTCTGCCAGTCCCTTCCTTTAAGATAAATTTTGTCAATCCACTTAATCCAAAGCAAATCCTTCTTAATGGCAATCCACCAAACAAGCTTCCCTACTGCAGCATTGTTCCACACCTTGCTATCAAACAATCACAATCCACCAATATCCTTACCTTTACACAAAACTGACCAAGCCACCAAAGGAGCTTTTGAATACACCTCATCACCCTCCCATAGGAAGTTCCTACAAAGGGCTTTGAGTTTATCCATAACTCCACAAGGAAGAATAAACATTTGAGCCCAATAATTCTGAATGGTACTAAGGACAGCTTTAACCAAAATCAACCTACCAGTATAAGAAATTTTCCTCTTATTCCAACCTCTTATCCTTGCAACCATCTTCTCTACTAAAATATTACAATCAGCTTTTGACAATCTTTTATGAGAAATGGTAACACCAAGATACTTAAAAGGAAGAGTCCCCTTCTTGAAACCAGTATGAGCAAAAATAGCAGCCTCAGCTCCAGCACTAATACCATTCACAATCAAATCAGATTTATCACTATTAATGTGCAAACCAGAAGCTCTAGAGAAAAAATTAAAGCCCTCCACAATAAGAAAAATGGATCTCAAATCACCCTTACAAAAGATGAGAAGGTCATCTGCAAACAACAAATGATTAAGCTTCAACCCCTTGCATAAGTGATGAAATTTAAAACCCTTAGTGTCACTTACCACCTTCATGATCCTGCTCAAATACTCCATACATAATGTGAACAGGAGAGGAGACAAAGGATCTCCTTGACAAAGACCCTTTTGACCTTTAAAGAATCCATGAGGAGTGCCATTGATAACCAAAGAATAAGAAGTAGTGGTAATACATTCCATAATCAGCTTAATTAAATGCTCAGGACAATTTAGACAACATAAAACTTGATGAACAAACTTCCATTCTATAGAGTCATATGCTTTCCTCAAATCAACCTTGATCATACAACTAGGAGAAGCAGACTTATTAGCATAAAGTCTAACCAAATCCTGACTGATTAGGATATTCCCCATAATACTTCTTCCCTTTACAAAAGCAGCTTGTGCAGGATTAACCACATCAGGTAAAACTCGAGCTACTCTATTACAAATCAATTTTGAAATGACTTTATAAAGAGTTTTGCAGCAAGCAATTGGTCTAAAGTCCTTAACAGAAATAGGATTCTCAGACTTGGGAATTAACACAATATTAGTGCAATTCAACTGTTTAAGCAATCTGCCAGTTAAGAAGAAATCCTTAATAGCAACACAAACCTCCTGCCTAATAATGTCCCAAGTAGTTCTAAAGAAACAACTACTATACCCATCAGGACCAGGACTTTTATCCCAAGGAATAGAAAAAACTGTGTCTTTAATTTCTTCATCATAAGGCACCTGACATAACATAGACCAGTCCTCTACCTTTATTTTAGGTCCATTCCCCATAATCTGAGGATTAAAATCAGCACAAGAGCCAGCAGAACCCAATAGTTCCTTATAATAACCTTCAAAAGCATGAATAATTTCCTCAGGTTTCTTATAAGTGACACCATCCAGACCAACAACTCTAAACACCTTATTCTGAATTTGCCTCTTTTGAATAGCTTAATGAAAGATAGCAGTATTAGCATCCCCATCCTTAGCCCAAACACATTTAGATTTTTGTCTCAAGAACTCCTCTTTTGATTGCTTCAACAACAAATAACTAGAAAGTGCCTGATATTCCATGTCCATCAATGCCACATTAGTAGGATCATCATGAAGATTCTTCTGGCAATTCAAAAGGAGCTCAAAAGCTACATCAGCATTCCTCTCAATATCAGAAAATAACTCTCTATTCAAACTCCTCAACATAGGTTTCAGTTTCTTTAATTTAGCTACCACTCTAAACATAGGAAGACCACAAACTAATTGACTCCAACCTGCTTGCACAATCTCCTTAAATTCAGGGGCTTTACACCACATGTTAAAGAACTTAAAAGGCTTCTTTCCTTGAATAACTCTACTACCATCCTCAATGATACAAGGACAGTGATCAAAGTCACCCTCAGGACCATAAAAGGCATAAAAATCAGGCTTATCTCTTAACCACCCATCATTCACCAGAACTCTGTCAATTCTACTAAAGACCCTAGTCCCACTAGGTTGTTTATTATTCCATGTAAAAAAAGCTCCAATAGTTTTCATATCCTGCAACTCACATCCATTAACAACTCTCTGAAAAGGTAAAGTCTTTGAATCTCTCACTGGAAGACCAATTTTCTCATTAGGGAACAAAACATTATTAAAGTCTCCCAAAATCACCCAAGGCTCAGTAGTGTTCAACCTGACTAAATCATCCCACAGAGGTATCCTCTCCTCAGGTTTATTAAAACCATAAACAAAGGTAATAAAAAAACTACAATTATCAGCATTATTCCTCACATCCAAATGGATAAGTTGATCAGACATCTCCACAATATCAACCTGCAAACTCTGATGTTTCCATAGCACCCAAATCCTATCTCCATGATGATGTAAATGATTTGTCATATACGACCAACCATGACACACATTCCAAGCTACAAGATTTAGAGAACCAGGTTTAACCCTAGTCTCAAGGAGCCCAAAAATCTCTACATCAATTTGATGTAAATACCATTTAATATATCTCTGTTTTACTTCATTATTTAGGCCCCTAATGTTCCATACTCCAAATTTAGTCATAGGAAGAGGTCTGCCCCTCCCCCCCCCTCCTTTATCAACCAATTCAGCTTTGTTACCAATTGCACTATTAATTTTTACCACAAATTCATTCTCCCTTCCCCCAGGAATTCTAGTTTCATGCCTTGTCATCCTAGTAATAATCCGGGCAGGAGTAAATAAAGCACTATAATTCATACTGAGAGGAGTACTAGCTGGAGTAATTACTTCAGTCTCCTTCACTTGACTACCAGAACCTCCACTACCTCCATTAACACCCATTCCAGCAACTGTTGGTAGAGCAGGAAACTCAGCACTGTCAACTATTACAACCTGAGGTTCCTTCTTCTTCCATATCTGCTTTTGATTCATGACAGGCACTACTTTAGACTGTCTAACACCCCTTCTACAAACAGTAGCAGAATGACCCATCCCATTACAATTCTTACACGAGACAGGTACCCAATCATATTCCACTGCAACTGTAACTTCCTGCCCAAGTTCATCTATAAAATATATCTTCTCAGGAAAGTGCTGATCAACCTCTACTTCAACCAAGACCTTAGCAAAGCCTAATAAAGTCTTACTCAAGGTTAACTCATCAATCCTAATAAACTTCCCTAGCAGAGATGCCAATTTTCCAAGGCAAGAATTACCCCAAAATTTCAAATCAAGGCCCACCAATTTAACCCAAATTGGCACAGCTTTAACTGAAACCTTAGACATCTTAATATTTGGTTCCCAGGGCCTTAAAATTACCGGTTTCCCATCAAACAATATAACCCCCTTCCCTAGCACTAACTTCTGATGCTCAGCCTCTGCAAATCTAACAACAAACAGACCATATGGAAGAAACCCAATCTTAGTCACAGCATAATCCTTCAATTCCCTCCTTAAAAAACCTTCAATCACCATTCTAGGAGGATTTGCTCCCATGACATAGCCAAATATAGCAGAATTCCAATAATTAATTTCCTCAACAACATCATCCATCGTAAGTTTAAGCATATTACCTTTCTGAGTCATTTCCCCATTGGTATGTTCTTCAATAGTAGCCAACTTCCCAGACGGCTGTGAAGATGTCACACTCTTCTTCTTCCTCGCACCAACAACCTGCCATGGCCTCTCCTAGTCATTCGTATCATCGTTCACAACTTCAACATTAATAACACCAGCCCTTAATTTGTCAGCAACTTCCTTTATCGCATTCTCTATTATTTGTTTCTCTGACATATTAAAGACAATAAACCAAACCGTTTATACTATGTGATTACTAATTCTAATATTTTTATGGTTATTATGTATATCTATTATTATTACTATTGATTAATTCTGTGAAAAGATTGAGAGTTAAGATTGATTTTGGCCTTTGCACAAAACCCTATAAACCAAAAGAAGGAGCTTTCTCTCTCATCCTTCTCATTTACTTGTTGATTAACTAAATCTAGACTCTTGCTAAAAACCAAATAACAAAACTAATTACTAACTAATTACTCTAATCACAGATTAAAACACTAATCAAGACACAAACTTAAATTATTTACTAACTATGATATTAACAATGACAAAATCATGTAGGATAACACATACGGACGCCGGCAGGGTCGTGGGACGCCGCCAGCGTTCAGGTGCGCAGGCAGCGTTTCACGCTGCCAGGTTTTACTCTTGTTGCTCGCCTTGACTTTCGTTGACCCCTTTGAATGCTAGTATTCCCTTGACTTCCATTGACCCTTTGGACTTGCTTTTCTTGCATTGATAATTTGCTCCTAGCCCACTCCAATTGCCGGGTTTGGTCTTTGGGTCTCCGGTTTGACTTTTACTTTTGTTGACTTCCGGGTTTGACTCTAAAGTTTGACTTACAAATACCAAATAACAACATAATTACAAGGACTATGGTTAGCATAAAACGATGCTAACGACCCGTAAAAAGTACATTAAACGGAACTAATTAGCACTACAAAACACGACACATTTTGGTGTTCTCAAATACCCCCACACTTGGACTTTTACTCGTCCCGAGTAAAACTCGAGATTAGGAAGACAACCACTAGTCCAAACATAGCATGTGAAGGTTATGACCTATCTTCCCTCACCACTACCTTCTTATATCTCCCTCAAAACTCAACCACCTATTAAAAGAAAATGACTCAAAGTTGTTGTGACACACTCTTCCCTTACCACTTCCTACTTATAACTCCCTCAATACAAGACTCGACACACCACCAACTCCGACTCATCCACACATCCTCTCTCCTTATACTCCGAGATGGTAATGTAATGGTCACTCTCACCTTATCCCAAGGTAGAAGCAAAGTGACCGACAAGAACTCCGATCAATCTCACAACTACTTATATCGCCCCCTTATTACTCCACCAATGTAAAGCATGGTTACTTAGTTGGCCCCAAACTACACAAGTTGCACAACCAAGCAACCCACAAAAGAAATCCACCGATTTGGAACCAATATTGTGTGACTCAAAGAAAAATAAAAATAAATCCTAAGCTAGCCTCCTTCCAAATTCCTCCTTAATTCTTTCTTCTTTTCCCTCCAACAATCCTCTTTATCGGAAGTATTTTGCTCAAATGTTTTTCTTTTTCTTTTTCCAATTTTTTTTTCCTTGAAAATCCCTCATTTTGCCTAAGGTGCCCTTCCGGGTTTTCACCTTAGCTTTTCCTTTCCTCTCATTGGTGGCTCGCAACTCGATTTTTCATTTTTCCCGGAACGCCCTTTCGGGTTTTCATTCCGTCCTCGGCCACCTTCCCAATTTTTGCCTAGGTGTCCACCCTTGTGGGTTTTCACCTAGACGGGATTTTCAATTTTTTTCTTTTTTTTTCTTCTTTTTCAAAATAAACGCTAAAGAATACATCAAAACAAAACAAAATATATACAATCCTCTCCCCTACACTTAGATTATACAATGTCCTCATTGTAGCGGAAAGGGTGGGATGCTTCATCAATTGTTATAATGAGATGAACCCGAGGCACCTCCTTGGTTTCTCCTCCTCTCACTTTCTTCTCTTACTCTTCTTCTCCTCTCTACGCCTTCATCAAGGGCCTCTTATGTGTAAGGAGTGGGGTAGCCGGGGTTTTTTTGGGTGGTCATGCCGAAAAGTGAGCTAGCCAAACCATACACATCCTCTTGTGCCACCGCATCTTCATATGAATCTTGAAGGTAGGTTTGGTGGCGCTCATTTTGAGCTTGGAAATGTTTTGTGGCTTGCTCCCTCCAAGCATTTTGTGCCGCCCACATGTCATTTTGTTCTTTCCACCTTTGGTTTTGTTGCTATTGCCAAAGGCGGTCTTTCTCTTGCCGCTCCAACATCCTCCTCCAGTCTTCTTGTTGGGCCCTCTCGGCCTACTCTCTCAACCTCTCCCTTGCCTCCACCACATTGTGCCAATCATCTAAAGTCTCCAGCCTACCCCCTTGGGTTTGTTGCTACGTATAAGAGTCGTCCTGTCGTCCACTTATGTGCTTGAGGACATCATTTGTGCTAGCAAAGTATGATGCCATTTGTTGTTGCCATGGCTCCATTGGGGTGCTAGCATGAGTGTCCGCCTCATACATTGGGGTGTCGGTGTCTTGGTGGCTATGTTAAGATGATTGGGAATGGTATGGTGGTGGTTGTTGTTGTTGTTGTTGTTGTTGCTGTTGTTGTTGTTGTTGTGTAAAAGGTGGGTTATGGAAAGATCTCATCTCAATTGTGAGGATCTCCCTCTCCTCTCTAATTTGCTCACTCCCCCACATTGCTCTCTCCTTGGCCTCTTTTGCCGCAAGCGCACTTCCTCCTCCTCCGCCTCACTACTACTCTCCCCCAAACTTTCTTCCCTAGGAGAAAAGAAATCCTCCGGTTTTGGTCCCCTAGGTAAAAGATTGTTTAAAGGTCGAGGCATTTTCATGTAGGTTAGGCCATCACTCCCCAACCAAAATCATCTCAAAGGCTCCAACTTGCTCACTTTGAAAAATTTCACCTCTTCTACCCCCAAGTGGTTGTACCTTGTTAAACCCTTACAAGAGTTGACCTCTTGTTCCTCATCAATCCCCCCTTCATAACTTTGTACCAGAAAGGAAATCATCCCCCAAGGTGGATACTTGCTTTAGTGGATTTTTGGCGATGCTTAATACAAGCTCTCATGAACAAGTCCGCCCAATCTGGTACCCCCACCCCTCCCGGGAGCATAGTCCACAAACACAACCGGATGTTCTCCGATACCTAAGCGGGCTCTCCCGCGGAGTTAAAAATGGTGGTAAGGAACCGCGTAATGAGTCTAAGCACGGGGTGGGTGATGGTGGAGATTTTTCCATCCTTAGATGCAACGTTACATCCCGTAATATTGCTCTACATGTTGTACAATTCTCCCTTTGGGCATTTTATCTCTTCGGGGTTTTTGGTGAATTATAGAATTTGGCGAATTTCGGAAATTGGGGCATTGTGCCAATTTTGGTTTTAGGCGGAAGCGGTAGGCTTTTTCATTCCCATCGGGTACGTCCAACTCGGACAAGGTAGCTAGGAACTCGTACGCGAAACTATTATAGGTGTGATCCCAAGAGTCCGGTTCGAGATAAGATTCTAGCCCAACTTTAGCTAGCATAACCCTTGCCAAGTCGAGCATTCCTAATTCATGGAGGGTGCTTGGGGAAAATAATTTTGTGGTTATGAGGGGTTGTTGTTGGGGTGTGGTGAGTTTGTCCCAAATTTCTTTATGTTGTGCACTCAACCTCTCATAACCCATGAACACCACCTCAACATCGGTGTCGGGCTCACTCACCGTGGCTCTCTTGTTCTTTCCCTTCGTAAACAACTTGGAGATATTTGGGGCCATTTCCTGCAACAATTACACAATACAAAACTACTACAACAACAACAACTAACACTCAAAACAGTTTTTTTCACTCAAACAAGCAATTTAACAAACACTTGGTGTGCAACAATCTCACCACCTCAAAAGTGAAAGTCCTAGACCTCTAATTAGACTCATCTAATAAGTTTATTAAATTACATTAACTTAATGATTTAGGATCTAGTTATCATGCATGAAAATATAAAAGCATAAAAGAAAAGATAAGACCAAAACATCCTTACATTGGGATTTTTTTGGTTCAATATGGGCACAATAAGAACTCCTTCTTATTGTTCTTGAGCATGAAATTAATGGATGATCTTCCATAAAATAACCTCCAAAGTAGAAGGTCTCCTTCTTGTTACACCCAAGATTATTTCCAAATAATCTTAACATATTATTAACTAGATAATAAGAAAGATAAATACTACTAATATTATTGTATTACTACACTAGTAATATGGTATGAATATTAGTTTGCATGTGAGTTTTAGAGAGTTGTTGAGTTAGAAAGAGAAGTAAGAAATAAGCATAAAAAATGAAGTAGTAGTAATGTGAACAACTCTTGTTCACTTATAAAGGCCATATGGCCGGTCAAGACTCACTCAAATGAGTGATTATTGTGCTTATTTTATTCTCATGCAAATAGGTAGTGTGTGGGTAAGAGAATAATAATGATCATATGTCATAACATGTCATAATCACTTGGTGGAGTGTGGAATTGGTATAGCAAAATCACTAGTGATTTTGTCTACACAAAACCGGTGCACATGAGTCCATAATGGACCATTTTGATTTTTTGATATTTGTCCCACAAATACTTATTAATCATATGCTTAACTATCTTGTATAATTAAGTGTTAATTTGATCATATAGCAATTATATGACACAAATTATTAAAAAATATGTACTTAACTTTTAAGTGATATTTTACCATTATATCAATATATAATGGATCCCACAATGCCCAGTTAATATATTTTACAACTCTTTGTAAATATAATTAACTAATTACCTCTACCTCAAAATATATGCATTACCTAAACTAATTTAATGAATTAACGATTAATCATTAAATTAAATCTTGTTTAATCGTATTAAAATAAGACGTAAAATTTATTCAGTCAGTTATCGTATAATTGACTAACAAACTTAAGTGGAATGAGTTCCTAACTCAATTTCCAATAAATAACTCTCGTAACTAAACATACATATCAAATATATGTAATTTTCTAATTAAATTGTATCGTATACAAATAATTAGTATTCTATTTGGGTCTCATCCTATAGGTGTGACCTAAAGGGATCAGTTGATCACCGCCGTCATACGACAATAACGTCAAACTCTAGTCAGCCGAGCGTTACCGATTTACGTTAATCAACTGACGTGGAGTATCAAAATATATTAATCATGACACGTATATTCCAAATGAGATTTATTATATAAATGCACTATTGTGGAGGACACTTACTCCAAAAATCTCCCACTTGTCCGATACAAGTTGTTCATGTAGCAACACTATTGTGGAGGATTCCTACTCCAACAATATCTCCTACTTGTCTAGACAAGTTGTGTGCTACCAATTCTCTTGTCTCTTTTGTGTCACATCCTCCCACTCATTGCAAGGTGTCTTACAGGTCGTACTTGCAATTGAAACTATAAATAGAGTGGTTTTCTTGATCTGGGAGAGTAACTGTCTGACAGGAAAATCTACCAGAGATCTTGATGCATGTATTTTATATAGACTTTTTAGTCCATTTATGCACGCATTTATATGTCATTTAGGTGATATTATGTCACTATATGCCCCTATTTGGCTACTTTGTACTTTCATTACCATTTTTTAGGTACAAACTGTGTAGTAGCGGAAACCGAGCCAAAACAGTCCACTTTGCATGCATTTAGGAGGATGGAAGAAACGGAACAGAAGCTCTTGCATGGGAAAGCGTGAAACCGCTCACAATCAAGCCCAAAGCCACGACCAACACCATGTGTTAGGCCAGAGGACCTCGATGGACCATATCTTTGGTCGATCGAGGGGAGTACTGATGAAGAAGACCTCGATCGAGCTGTCATCTGCTCGATCGAGGGGTAGCTATTGAAGAATTGGTCGATCGAGAGGATGAACTCCTCGATCGACTGATATTCTCAAATAAAGGCCTCGATTGAAGGGGATTTTCCCTCGATCGAGTGAAATCTATCACGGGCCTTAAGTCCGTAGACTAATTAGGTTAAAAGTCGTGTTATGCATTATATAAGACTCTTAATCCTTCATTAAGGATTATCAGCTAGTTAGCAGACACTTATCATTTACTATTAGTTTCTGAACTTTCTTAATCTCTAAGTTTACATTCGGGTTTATGATCGACGCGGATTTGTTCTTTACGCCGGATTTGCTAAGATTGTAAAACTATTTTCTCTCCTTTATTCTTAATCTTTGTTCTAGTTTTAATTACTGTTTACCTTTCTTAATTGCTGCGTTATTGTTCTTTATGCTTGTTAATTATGATTATATCATGTCTAATGTCATATATTCAATCGTCTTTATTGCTAGCATAATTAATAGTATGAGTAGCTAATTCCCTTGTATGTTAGGATTAGGAAAACTGTAATAAAGGCATGATAAGATAGAGTATATTAGTTAATCTTAAATATGAGAATCAATCTAAGCAGTATAATTGAGGTTAGTCGATTGAGTGCACGCAGGAGACTAGCTAGGTAGTTAACCCCGACCTGGATCGAGAGATTGGAAGGGAAAGGCTTGCTTAGAATTGATAGGTGACTCCTAAGAGGACGAGAGTTAATTAGGAAAATCCCTAGGGTGGTTTGAGACCGAGAGGAGAAAACCGTTGCCCTTCTCATTGATAGATTGACCGACTTAGTGGACCCGTAGATGCCGATATTGCAGTAGACCGAATCCTAGCATATTTTTCCTTTATCTGATTTATTTTCTGTTAATCTCTACCTTTATTTTTCTTCCTCTAAATCATATTTAGTGTAGTTAAAACAAAATCAAAACTCCCAGACTGTGACTGACAGACTTAGATTACAGTTAGTTAATTTCCTCCCTGCGGAGATCGACCCTACTTCCGCTATCTTCTTTAGTTAGTAGACTTAGGCTTTTATTTTTGGTGTATAACGACTCGCATCAAATTTTGGCGCCGTTGCCGGGGAGGCAATTTAATTTTCTGTTTATTTATCTCTGTCTCGTCTTAAGGAATTTCTAATTCCTTATGACTGTTCTTATTTTTCTCTCTATAGTTGTGTATGCGCAGGTCCCAAAGGCTCGAGTTAGTGGAAGCTGATCTAGAGCCCGAAAGAACCTTCTTACGCAGAAAGAGAGGGTTATATAAGACTGTTCAGGAGGAAGACTTGAGTACTTCTAACTCCGTCTTCGACTGTTGAGACTACCGTACCAGCGAAGATGCCTAACATTGCTAGTCACTCTGAGCCCACCGCTGCATGTATACCCCAGGGATTTAAACTTGCAACGGACGAAGATGGAACTTCTTTTGATCTTCGTCCGTCTTATATCAAGCTTGTTCAGCAGGACAAGTATAGGGGTGTGGCTGGGGAAGATCCGAGAAAGCATATGGAGACTTTTGCTGATTACTGCTCTTCTATTCCAGTTTCTAAAGGGGTGACACAAGACAAGATCAAGGAGTTCTTGTTCCCTTTTTCTCTTACCGACAATGCCAAAGATTGGTTGAAGAATCTAAATAGAGAAGAACTTGGCATTACTGACTGGACTACACTTGCACTAACCTTCTACAAGAATTATTTTCCACCACAGAGGACGAATGCTTTGAGGGGTCAGATTACAAATTTCAAGCAGACAGTTCATGAAAATCTCTATGAGTCCTGGGATCGATTTAAGACGCTAGTGAGGTCTGTTCCTCACCATGGGTTCGAACAGTGGTTTCTATGTAACCAGTTTTACAACGGGTTGTATTATGATCATCGAGTTATCTTAGATGCTGCATCGAACGGGAGATTCCAGAAGGAGATAGATGATGATAAGGGTTGGAAATTGATCGAGGAGATGGCAACCCACTGTGCTGAATATGGTAATCCGCGAAGTGGTACACGGACAGTAGCTAGTGTTGATTCTGACGGTCTGGATGCTAAATTTGATAAACTAAATGCCAGACTTGACAAATGGGAGAAGCAGGCTGCAGATAACCAGCAGACGGTTCATTTGCTGCAGCGAGATGAGGTGATCACTTGTGAAAGGTGTGGCGAAACTGGTCACACGGCTGTAGATTGTCTTGCAGAAAAGGAGCAAGTTTCTTCCTTTCAACAATATCGTCAAGGGGGTGGTTACTATAATCAAGGGAATATCCATCCCAACTTGAGATGGACGAGCCAGAATGTCCTAAATCCTACTACCTTACCACAGCAGCCGACTTATCAACCGCCGCATAAGCAAGGATTCATAAAACTCCAGTCTTCACAACAAGCCAGTTCCTCATCTGGAGGAATTTCAGAAGTTGGAGAGCTAAAGTCGATGATACAAGCTTTAGCTACCCAATTGAGCAAATCTGATCAAGCAACGAATGCTACCATTAAACTCTTGGAGTCGCAGATTGCTCAGTTGCCGGGAGCTAGATCGATTAGGCAACCTGGCCAGTTACCGTCTCAGACCGATAAAAACAAGGAGACACTGAACATGATCACACTGCGAAGCGGTGTCGCTTATGACAGTCCTGCTGGTACCGTTGCTGATATCTCTGGTGCGCATTCCTATGCTTCGAAGGCTGATGCTGATATTGTGATCGATCGAGGAGTTTATGTTGGAGCCAGTGTCCTCCACAGTTAGTGCAATAACATTAATAAATCTCTGTAGGTTCACAGGGTATACTTTGTATTGTAATCAGTTGATTAACGTTTATCGAT
>JAIUZE010005044.1:0-25797 GCA_022085475.1 Heliosperma pusillum
GTACAACATATTTACAAATTATGGAAAAAAAATTAAGAATCATAACTAAAATACTTATACAAGAAAAGTAAGTTTCTAAAGCATAATACATAAATATTACTTCCTCCAATCCAATCCAAACTACCCACCTTCCATTTTAGGACAATCCAATCCAAACTACCCATACCATAAATGAGTAAAATTAGGACAACTTTATCCTTGTAACATATCTATATTTACAAAAATTGTCATTCTTATAACATACCTCGCCTAATTTATGTATTACATCTCTCATCCTTTTCCCATACTACCCTCACCAAAAGCAATTCTCTTAAAACTTGTGCAAAAAGGTGTGGGTAGTTTGGATTGGATTGGAGGCAGTATGTTTTTATACTAAAATAAAAAAAAATAGCGAAAGGTGAATTCGTAAACATAAGTTTTCAATAAAAAGCATATTGTAGAATTTTGTGTAATTTACCAAATTATCAGTATTGTTATTGCATATGAATAAATGCTCGGTATTATTATGCAATTTGCATCTTTTATCAAATTCTTAGTTCTAATTGTCCATTTTTGTAATTTATTTTGTGCTTATGTTAACGATAAAATAATTGCATTTATTTTGCTATTTTTAAACTATTGGGTTTTTTTTTCCGCTACCCCATACTTGAAATCCTGGCTCCGCCCCTGCTAGTAGTAGTGGTTTTAAATGAGAAATTTTCCTTTGAACTATACAAGTATTAGATGGTTTTACATTTTACAGAGTTTGTATTTTCTTTTCCTGCGAATAACGTTTTATTAATGAATTCGCCTTTTAGAAAAATCTAGGAGAAAACAGTTGGTCTTGTTTCAGACGTAGTTATTCGTTTTATTGCTTCAGACGGGTCAAGCCCCCTGATAAACGAGCAAGTGGGGTAAGTGGGGGATTATCCATTATCCCTTCACTTGTTCTTTTGTGAGGGAGTTTCACCCGTCTGAAATAGTAAGACGGATCGCCTTGTTTGAAACAAGAATTTGTGAGGAGAAAGTAGTGGCATATGTTTTGACTTTGATCAAGAGAAATGGATGATTTGGTGGAGCCAAAGGCAATGATAATGAATGATTAAAACGAATCAAAGAATGATTGAAACCACCCTCTAATGGCAGATGAAACAAAATCATGCAATGCAACAACATTATAATTGTGGTTTTGAGGGATCTATTTCCATACGACAATAATACATCTAAACTATATTTGAGTATTTGGACAAAAGAATTTCTACATATGTACTATAGTATATATGTAATTATATACATAAACCACAACTTATTTATTTTATTATAAAACTATATATTTTGAAAAAATAAATAATAAAAAATAATATGAAGTTCCAATTGACGAGGCCAAATTCACATGCTACTCTCATGCTTCTCTTGATGGTCACCTCCCTTATTTAAACCCCTCATTATCCCCCATTTTTCTCCACACATTTCTCCAACTCTTTCTCTTACTAATTACACTCTTTAATTCTTCCCACATTTCAAAACAAATCTTCTTATACTCTTGATTTATTTAATTTACACCTTCCTTAAACATATACATTTGTTCTATAAATAATAAGCCCGTACTTTAGTACCACTGAGTTCTAAAAAAAAAGTTATTAAAAGTCGTAAAATGAGTAGTGCAAGTATATCAAAAACCGCGTCAGCGAACCACGAAGAGTTTTTCGCAAGGCGGTGCGTATGGGTTAATGGGCCGGTGATCGTTGGTGCCGGCCCATCTGGCCTTGCAGTAGCGGCCGGGCTCAAAGAACGTGGTGTCCCATACATTGTCCTAGAGAGGGCTAACTGCATTGCCTCGCTATGGCAATCCCGAACCTACGACCGCCTTAAGCTACACTTACCCAAGCATTTTTGCCAGCTCCCGAACCTACCCATGCCAGAAGAATACCCAGAATACCCCTCCAAAGAAGAATTTATAAGGTACCTTGAGTCCTACGCAACCCACTTTGAGATACAACCCCGGTTCAACGAGTCAGTCCAGTCGGCCAAGTACGATGAAACGTGCGGTTTGTGGAGGATCAAGACTGAATCGGAAGGCCGAGAAATCGAGTATATCTGCCGATGGATTGTGGTGGCCACCGGTGAAAATGCGGAGAAAGTGGTGCCTAAGTTTTTTGGGTTCCATGAATTTGGTGGCGATATTATTCATGCATGTGATTATAAATCCGGGGAGAAATATCGCGGTAAGAAAGTATTGGTTGTTGGTTGTGGTAATTCTGGCATGGAAGTTTCTCTTGATCTTTGTAACTTTGATGCTGAGCCTCTACTTTGTGTTCGGAGCTCGGTAAGTCTCTCATTTCCACGTTTCGAGATACACACTTCTTTTCCTTAATACCTCAAACATTTAATAGTCTGTAACGGTTTTTCTAAAATGTGCCCTAAGGACACATGCTAATAATGCTTAAATGGTTGCAATGTCATATTTATTGTCAAACTTTCCGTTTATGCATTATTAACATGTGTCCTTATGCCACATTTTAGAAGAACCGATAGTGTAATTATAAATATAATGAACATGAATCTTTGGCTATAAGTAGGCCGTCTTCTCAACGTAGTTTTTGATAAAATCGAAAATTAAAGGCTAAAAGTCAATAAGCATAAAAGACCTAAACTCAATCGCACTTTATAATGTCATTCTCGCATTTCGAGATACTAAACCGTTTCTCATGAAAACAGGTACATATATTGCCAAAAGATGTACTAGGAAAATCAACATTCCAATTAGCAACATCACTACTGAAGTGGTTTCAAGTAAAATCAGTAGACAAAATACTATTGTTTCTAGCAAAAGTGATATTAGGAGAGACAGACAAATATGGGCTAAAAAGGCCAGAAATGGGGCCACTAGAGCTGAAGAACACAGAAGGGAAAACACCAGTATTGGATTTGGGTACATTTGGGAAGATTAAATCAGGGAATATAAAGATAGTTCCTGGTATTAAAAGATTTGGAAGAGGGAAAGTAGCCTTTGTTGATGGACAACTTATTCAAATTGATTCTGTTGTTCTTGCTACTGGATATCGTAGTAATGTTCCTTCTTGGCTTAAGGTATTATTTCATTTCATGATATCACTATTTATTCTTCATGTTTTTTCTTGTTTTCTTTGTCTCCTATTTCTTTCATCTCGGATTTCGAAAAATTTTATGGGGGGCGAACGACTACTTACATAAGATACACCTTAAAAAATTCAAAAAATTTAACTAAAAATTTCGAAAATAGGAGGCAAGTACCCCTGCTGACCCATGCTTAAAGGGTAATAGCACATTCGTTTTAGAATTCTAGTCTTATTAATAATCATCCGCCTAACTCAATCACATAAGACCGTTACATACGGAGTATAAAATTAACATTAAATCGATATATAATATAATAGGGTAGTTTCTTTTGGGGTTTTATACTTTATTCTCTCATTATTTCTTTGTTTAAACTGTTAGTTATGAGTAGTTAATAAGGAATGTAAGAGTCTGACAGTGCAGTTTGCTTGCTTTTATTTCACATACTTACAGTTTTCATTCATATTTCATTTACTTTTTCTGTTGTTAAAATTATTGAACATTTTATCAAACATTTTAATATTCACCTGACTCAGAGACTTAAATAGCTTCCAGCCTTCCACTAGGACATACATGGTGCTTGTCTGATTGTCTCATGATTTGACTTTTGTATAACTCAATATTATATTGTACATCAAAAGTCAACACAGACTCACTCACTCTCGTCTATGATGAGGCAGGGGTCGATGTATATAAAACCGTCCTAAACAAGATCTACAGTTAAAATTATATAACGAGGTTGTCACATTGAGTTTACTCGACAGTATTATATGTCATTATTACGAAAACATTGGAAGAATGAATATTTACAAATGTGGATGATTATTGAAACAGGAAAGTGAATTCTTTTCCAAGAATGGATTTCCAAAAGCACCATTTCCAAATGGATGGAAAGGAAACGGTGGATTATATGCAGCTGGTTTTACAAGAAGAGGATTATCAGGAGCATCAGAAGATGCAATTAGAGTTGCTGAAGATATTGGTAAAATCTGGAAAGAAGAAACTAAGCAAAGAAAAACTCCTGCTGCTTGTCACAGGAGATGCATTTCACAGTTCTAACATCACAATTTTCAACCTTTTTCTTTAAAAAAAAAAGTTGTTGATAAGTTTATATTAATTTTGTTTTTTTTTTAATCTTGGTGGGTTTTTTGTCTGAGAAATACCGAATTCCGGCTGTGCTTATAGATTTTAATCATAGGAAAACAAATTGCAGATACTAGCAGCCCTCCCCCTAAAAGAAAAAACAAAGTCCCTAACTTTGAGATAAATTTTAGGGTTCTTTATGTTTTGTATAGAGGAAGATGAGGCTTTTTTACATTTTCTTCCTATTAATACTTTATCCTTTTTGTATTGTGATATACTTTGTATGTTGGTGTAATAACAATGTAATGTAACAATTTTATATCAAGTTATGATTATCTCTCCGAACAATGGACCTTTTGTTATATTTATAACTAATGATCATCTTATTGACAATTCTTCATTTAATGTTTCATATTATAAACTCGACTTACTAAAAAACCGCCCTTACTCGGAAATCAAATACAGTTATCAGTTATCACATATATCGACCATTGTTGGCTTGTTGCCATAGTGATCGAGAATCATTCATGTAACAAGGGAGGGATTTCAACTAGTTCAGCTATAAATACTTATATTAACGGTCATAATATGGTCACGATAACCTGCAAAATTTTAGAAAATAGGACCGAATCAGCAATACAATCCCTAACCAAATTTAATGCAAGTTACTTGGTACGAAAGTCAGTCCTAATTTTTTCCTATAAGGGATGGTACGGGTACCTACTTACATGTTACATATAGTTCTACAGTACTACCTTTACAAAGTTGGCCAAGGGCCCAAAAAGTTATAGGTGGGTCCATGGCTCTTCACACTGACAATGGATTGTATCAGTCTTTAAGGGTCGGATTGTGGTGTTCTAAGGTCGTCGCCCGACAAGAGGTAGCGGTGGAGGAGCATCACCAACGGAGGACTGGCGTTGGAAGTAGTGGTGTTGTAGATTGTAGTGGTGGAATAGGGTGGTATTCAAGTGTGGTAGGGAAAGAGAACTCATACCTCGGGGGGTGGGGGGAATGGAATTAGAGTGATTTGGGGAAAATAGGGGAATGGGAATGGAAAAATAAGCTAACAAACAACAACTTGTCTCATTTGCCCCTCTCACACTATGCAAGTGGGATGACAAGTGGGGATCCATTTGCCCTCTTGCTCTTTTCACTTGTATATTACGACTTTATGAGAGAGCATTTTCAGTTTACGACAGATAGTGTCCGTCTTCAAGGAGAATTTATGCAACAAAGGGACTAGAGGGTTGTAATTTTCTTTCCCATTCTAAAACAAAAGCCCCCCCTTAGTTTCTTATGACGCCGTTTTTGTTTAATTATAATGTACCATACCCACCAACTCAAATGATAGCCACAATTTTTCAATGAAGACGGGCACTATACGTCATAAGCTGAAAATGAATAGTGCCTCTTTCACAATATGCAAGTGGGAAGGGCAAATAAATTCCCCCACTTGCTCTCCCACTTGCATATTGTGAGACGGGCACTATCCGTTTTCAGCTTATAACGGATAGTGCCCGTCTTCAATGAAACGAACTAATCGATAGCCGACATTTTATTTTTATATAGAGAAGCTTTGTGGATAATTAAGTTAGATTGTTTCATATAAAAATTTATAAAGAATACTAAGTTTCCGTCAATTGAGTAATTGTTAATAGTGAAACCTCTTTACAAATTCAACAACAAAACCATAATTTAAAATTGGGTTTTTTTACGTGATACCCTTGTCTTTTCTGAATTTTACGTGGTACCCTTCGTTTTTCTAAAATTTACATGATACCCCTAAACTTAGTAAATAATTCTTCAACTACCTGAACTACTAAAAATCGAGTTTTCAAACAGTTACATTTTATAAAAATATGTTGATGTTTGAGTAAACGATGTTTATGTTAATGTTGTGACAAAATATTGTCAAATGATCAACAAAAAGTACATAATATATACGTTTAAAAGAGGCGAATTAGTGCATTTTGGGTATGTTGACAAGTTTTCAATAAGTTTAGGGTTAACATGTAGATTTCGAAAAAACAAGGGTACTATGTAGAATTCGGAAAAACACAAGGGTACCATGTAGAAAAACCATTTAGGGCTTGCCTGGATTGGGAGTAATTATAACAGGGGTTATATGGCTTAAATGAACTAAAAATGGAGGGAAGTAGTGGGAGTTGGAGATAAAAATGGGGGAAGATAGTGTAATAGTCCATCAATTAAGGGAGTAATAGTTACATACCTCTAGACATGGCAAACGGGTCAATCGGATCGGATTCGGGTCGGGCCAGTTTGAGTCGGGTCAGTTCGGGTCTCTCATTGATTTCGGGTTAATTCGGGTCGGGTCGGGTCATTTCGGGTTTGTTGTCGGGTCCGTTTCGGGTCAACCGGGTCAGGTTATTTCGGGTCGGGTCATTTTCGGGTCAAATAATAAGAGACAAAAGGTCATTTTAAGTCTTTTCGGTTCAATTAAAGTTACGTTTTGTCGGGTCATTTTCGGGTTGAGTGGTTTTAGATCGAGTTATTTTCGGGTCGGGTCAGTTACGGGCTAAGAAAACTCAGGTCATGTTCGGGTCGGGTCAAATCGGGTTTGGGTCACATTCGGGTGTTGTAGTTCGGGTCAATTTCGGGTCTCGGGTCGGGTCATTCGGATCGGGTTGCTTTTGTCAGGTCTACGATACCTCCAACACAAGTAATACATTACTCCATATAGAGGTAATAATTTCTCCCTCACCTTTTTTTCCACCCTCCAGAACCACCACAAACCACCATCTCCTCTCATTTGTTCTTGTTTTATCCTTTACTATTCCCGTAATAATTACTCACAATCCAAGCGAGCCCTTAAAATTAGTTAGGGCAAAATGAAAAAAAAAAAGTTTTTCTACATGATACCTCTGTGTTTTTTTGAATTCTACTTGATACCTCTTTTTTTTAAATCTACATGGTACCCCTAAACTTAGTAAATAGTACATAAAATATCCAAACTACTAAAAATCAAGTCTTAAAACACTTAAATTTTAGTATGAAAATATTTTTATGATTGACTAAACGATATTTATGTTAATGGCATGCCAAATTATTGTCAAAAGATCAACAAAAAGTGCATAATATAAACATTTAAAAGATGGTGATTATTGCATTTTGGGTATTTTGAGATGTTTTCATTAAGTTTAGGGGTAACATGTAGGTTTCGAAAAAAAACAGGGTATCATTTAGAATTCGAAAAAATACAGGGGTATCATGTAGAAAAACCCAAAAAAAAAGGAGAAAAAAGATTATACATCGGATGTATTACCTCAGACTAGTATGAATTTGAGTTTTTATGTATTTTTTTCGAGCTTTTTAAAGTTTATAAATTACATTTTAAATCTTATATGTGATGTATTTTGAGTTTTATTGTAACTTTTTTTGAGCTTAATGTTCAAATTAATGAACTCAAAAACTTTATATTAAAAATCATAATTTTTAAATACTATACTCAAAAACTTTATTGTGAAGCTCAAAAACTACATTATCTGTGGTAGTACATCAGATATACAATACACTTACTGTAAAAAAAAAAATATACAAATTATAATCAGAAACTTCTAATCATAAGAAAATTGTCATTTTCAAGAAAAAATTACTAGCCTGCCTAATTACAGTCTACCCAACAATTTCGAAAATGAAAATAAGTGGAGGTGAGTCTTCATGGTTAACCTTGAGTATATTCATTCACATGCTATAGAGCCCACGAAAGCTCGACAGTGCAAATGCTGGAAATTTTGTGTGTCAGCAACCACAATTATAACCCACAGGCCACAGACAATTCCTACATATTCCTATGAATCCTATCTCTCGTTTCCCACTTCATCAGTTCATGCCCCTTTAACTTTAACATTTCTCACCTCACTCATTAATGCAACTAAACCCATCTATTTTGTTTTTTATTATAAAGGATATGTATAATAAAAATAAACCCGATCTAAAACCCAAGAAAAAGATTCTCTTGCAAACAAAGGATCTCAAACAATGATCGGACAATTCAGCTTGACCTCATAACGTCATTGTCATGCCACTTCTAAGGAATTCTTCGTTTGATTCATTATATAAGTGAAGATTACTTTTTATTGGTTTCAAAGATCGAACTTGTATTCTTTGAAAGAATGCACGACGAACTATCAACGAACTACTCTGATCTATACTACCAATGAAACAAAAGTAGGACAACTCAAAAATCCCCGATATAATTCACAAAAGTATTTTATTTTATTTATTAATCAAAAGTATTCACTATGCATAATTAAAATCAAATCATTCCCAAAAGCAATTTAATAGATAAACACCCCTTTTAAGTTTGTTTTTTATCTCAAGAATTACCGGTTGTTTAAGACATGATTTTTAAAAAAAATGACTAAAGCTCTGTTTGGCAAGACGTTTCAGGTAGCTTATTTGACCAAAATAGTTTTTCTGGCAAAAATTTCAAGTAGCTTATATATTTGCAAGTGTTTGGCAAGTAGCTTGTTTACCAAAATAAGTTACGTGAAATGAAATGCTACATGGGGAAGCATTTGACATTTCAGGTACCTGATCTTATATTAAATTCCCTTTTTACCCCTTCATTCTATAAAATTAAATAATTATTATATCATTTTATGTAATTTCACATAAAATCAGCTACCTTTCAGTTAGTTTGCCAAACATTTTTTATATAATCAGTTACATTATCAACTCATAATTTTAAACTTCATTTTCAGTTTTCAGTTAGCTTTTCAGTTTTCAACTAGTTTTTCAGATTTCAGCTACATTCTTAGCTAATTTTACCAAACAAAGCCTAACGATGTGTCGACTCTCAAGCAACGCTAAACAAGAAAAGTCTGTACAACGAGTCGTATGGTGTATAAACAAGGAGTGTATGTTGTATAGGTGTTAAGGAAGAGACAGAAGATCAAAACAACAAAGAAGGGAGATTCAAATATGCAACTTGTAGATTTTTCAACTATGTTGATTACCTAGCGACAGCAAACTGAAGCCTTAAACCAGCAACAACACTCTAATTAGATAGCCTTCTACAACATAATGAGTGTTATTTCAAGGACCATCATATAATAATCATAATATAATCCACCTTAATGATGAGCTAATCCCCTGTATAATCAGACATAATGTCCTATGAATCTTACTATATGTCTGCTTAATCTATCACAGAATGTGTGTCTCCAGCAGATAAGGCTCCAATACCTGTAAATTCCCATGTTTCTAATATCTGTTGATCTACGGGTTTTCAGTTCCGTAAACATGCACCGATATATCAGAAACAGCATACAGCAGACATGACAGGGATAAACAAGAGTTGATACATTAAAGTTAAACTTGTTCATATCACATCATACTATCATAGTACATTGCTACAACTCATAACTCCTATCGCGATTGCGACCAATATATCGGTTTAATATTCTGGTCCCAACCATAATTTCTGACATATTTCCAAGAAATTCCATGATTTGTCGCATTTCGCAGTGGAAGGAAGGCCAATGATACAAAAATTAAATATTATGATGTTAACATTCCCTTGTCCTATACCTCTAGTTCAACTTGCAATGATTCTAAACAAGGTAAAGAAACAAGAAGAAACAAGAGAACAAGGTAAGACGGTAGAGAGAATTAAAGAAACCCACATGAGAGCCCATACTGTAAGGACTTGTAAATCATCAAACAGACTTCATGTCTCCCTGCTGCTACAATCCTCTCACCGCGACCCATTTAAACTTGTCATTCACATTAATGGTAGATCTACCATAGACCTTAGTAAGTTAATGAATTGTGAACCTGGCATGTCTTTCTGTGGGTTCGACTTGTCAATTTTTGCGGCTTTTCAACTCCTGGTTTTACAAGCAACAAAACACTAATACTTCCACAATCTGACTTGATTTGACACTTCTTTAGGTTGTGCATTGCATATTGATTTAACACTCACTCCGACATCTAAATACTTCCTATGTGCCAAAAAGATTTTAAAAAACATTCGGAAATAAACATGTTTGATACTTTCAGGTTGCCTAAAGACTCCACTATGAGATGTTACAATTGCACGAGATTAACTAAAATTGTACTAAAGGGTTCCAAAAGTAAGCTGACCAAGACTCGTATGTAACCCACAAATATTTAAATTTAAAAAGCATTTGATAAAGTATTTTTATACAGTCGATGGGTGACCAGATTTACAGTCTTGGAACCATGTTTTTGACTCTTAAACATATTTACCACTAGGTAAAGCTCAACGATTTAGCAAAGGCACACACAAGTGTATCAACTTTCCTCACAGCTCGTATGCTACGCTAAGTGAACCGAGTAAAATCTAAACCTCTAATACGTAACATATTTCAACCTGCAAAGGTTTCGTACACGGGAAAATTCAACAGCAAAACAATTTAGACAGTTACTAAGTACAGGATGACAAAGGACATGAGAAGCAAATCATTATAGAAAGGATCAAAGAAGAGCGAATGCAATTTGCATAGTTCATCTAGCCATGTAGGTACAGGTGAGAAAACATATACGAACTCACATGCAACTTCTGAAAAAAGATGTGCCAGATTTTATTCTCTGCCAGTTTCACTGGAAAGCATCTTATCAATCTCACCATTACGATTGTAGGCCTCGACGAGTTTTCTTGCATACGAAGGCATATGCTTGATGGCCCTGAATATGACACAAATTATCGGTATCAGTTGAGATATAAACTCTCTCAAGAACACAAACAAGTGAAGAACTTACTTTTGTGTCCCCCAGGTACGATTTACATAAAGGTAATTCCGGATAGTATGATAATCCAGCGAATAACGAGCAAACTCCAAACCTTTTGGTCCAATCTGGATGATAACAGGTAAAAATGTCAGCAGTCTTTACTGCCGGTATAATAACTAGCAAAGAATAAGTTATCCTTACAAAGTTAAGTATGGCTGCAATCAAATTTCCAATAATCTTCGGTGCAGGCTGAGAAGGCCCTCTTCCTGTAAATTTAATAGAAAGAGCAGTAAGAATTTAGAAACTAACAAAAATGGCCCGAAAATGCACTAGGACGTCCTACATGTTGAGACCAACCCATTAAGGCATTAACCCTATGATTCAATTAGGATTGCAAAAGGATTCGAGTTGATTTTACATGTAAGACCGTATTATACAAGACTCCATGCAAAAATGTTCATAAACATTTGTTTGCCTTCAGCAATGAAGTGCCAATTGCAACATGCCTCTCACACATAAAAAGTTATGGTTAAGCCTCTGGGTAATTCGTTCTAAGTGACGTACCTAATTTGGCGGCATCATCTGCTTTAACTGTCTCCATAACAAAGGGACGCCTATTGCCCTGCAAATAGAATGAATACCACATAGTTCAGACTTACAGACATTTTAGAAATGACGAAACTATAATTCAGAAATTAGCATCAGTATAATTTAATCTATACACTGCTAATAGTTGGAGTGATCTCCAAAAGATTCTCAATGAGGCTCAGCATCTCTCTTCCACGTTCGTTCCTGTAATAAAGGACAGGTTACAAAAAAATGCCACAATTAAGTACTACAGTTCCATGAACAAAAACATCCATTACAGGGAAAGCACATAAGAGTCGTATCTTTCCCCAAATAATGGATGAGCTGAGCGAAGGAAGCTAGAACTTTGTAATTCCAGTGTTCAGGGCATGAATGAAAATTGACTCACTCACCTAACAGTGACATACTGCGGATGTTGCGTCATGCTGATTCCAGAATACTTTGGAACTCCCATGTATCCAACCACCAAATCCTAGGATGTCAAGCCAAACATCCAAACATTAGTTAATTATAAATATCAATTTAACAGTTGCAACCAAAATAAATCATCATCTTATAAATATCATTGTTATCATCAGGGACGTATATCACATATGTTAAATACATATTGAAATTTGAAAAAAAGGCATGATGTAAGAAACAAGACGTTTCACTAAGACAAGAATATACTTACGGCCAATGCGTTGGTGTAGTCAAAGCAGCTGCAGGGAAAAAATCATCAAAAAAAATTAGACCGGAGCAAGTTTGAAGGCCTCATTTTTGTAGCATTTCAAGAATTTTACCCCAATGAAATAACAGCATTTTCCAAATTCCGAACAATGCTTACATATAGATATTGCAGGATTCCCATATGCCAGTGTAGGTAACAACATAACATTTCCCCAAAAAAATCCTTTAGAACTAACAAGTAAATTCATTGATACAAACTAACGCAGGCACCGGATAAAATAAAAAAAATACACATGTTGCGGACACCTGGTTATGACTTGTGAATTATGATGCATGTTAAATATACTATCATAGCTCATGGTGTTTGGACATAGGACGATCTAATCATCAGCATTTATTTGTTTCCTGCTGAGTCAGCATTTGAAAGAGAATTCGGCCAGAGAAACCCACTCATCATTGAATAGAAACATAGTTTGGAACCAAACTAAAGTAGCCCATTGCGATCAGAGCGACTGTATATATCAGAGGCTCAGAGCGACTGTGAAGTTGACCCAGACCTAATCATTAATCTTTAAAAGAAATTCTCTGGATACTTGAGATCCCTGAATACTTTAGTTTCTGTATGCATTAAGACTAAGGCCTGCGTCTACAATCGCTTCAGTCTTCTTGAGTTCTTTCTATTACCAAAAAATGTTAAACTCAATCCTTCTCACACGTCTTTGATGCTGAGCATGACGTTGCATAAACCTTCACAAAGTCATGGATGGAACTCCGACCTTAATAGTGTTAAGCCTTCACATTTCTTCTTGTAGTGTGGCTTAGCTTTCTTCAACTTAATGGTGTTGCTCTCAATCTCTCATGACCCATGACAAGCAATAATGTGGCAGGTGTACTAGTATCCCGAATTGTTCTAAGCAAATATTTGAGTACCTCCCAAGCATAAACAGTCATTGATCTGTTATACTTGTCTACTTCGGAAATGGAAAATGTGGAGCGAACCCAATCTAATACCAAACATGAAAATGTTACATTCAAGAGTTTTGCAAGTACAAAACCACAAATTCAGCACCTTGTGATGAGAGGGAAACTCCAGTTAACATCTAAAAACATTAAATTTTCATAAGCCTTTTGATGCAATTCAACACCCCTAGGACTATAACCAAATGTTGTGGCTTACTATTTCAATGTGCTGAAGTGGCAAGAAAAAAAAAAGAGCATTCTGTACATAAAACCAAATCAGGCAAGATGATTTAACAATTCCCTTAGAAAGTAGTTATACCATACCGTAACCCTTATAAAGTAGTTTTGCCTGCTTAAGTATTATTTGATCCACACATCTCATTCCTTAGTTGCCAAATCAGTAGCGGCCAAGCTAGATCAAGCTATACCTACATGGCTACGTGAGAGTCGTCTCTTGTATCCAAGTTCACCAAAACATTTCAATGGCCAAAAAAGTGTTTTGTCATTGTGTTAAACATGAATGCTTGCATCGATACAAAGCATATGCAAATTGTGACCAAAGGTGTCTGAATTTCCTTACAGGAGTTCGTCTATACACGTTTATTTGTTTCATAAGAAAGTCGATATTATGCTACAAACGGCTACCAATCTTTCTTTGCCTTGTTCATTAGGGATGTTAACAATCCGCAACATTAAACGTTGAAATTGAATAGTAATATTGAATACATGACATAGATGAGTTTATCAATAAATTTTCACAAACACGGCCAAGGTTCTATTGCTTAGATCTCTGTATTGCACACCATTTATCTAGGATCCCAAATTTTATCAAGAAGAATAGAACAGTTCAAAAATTTTCATACAAATAAATTGAATCTCAATAAACAAGAATAAACTCACAATGATTTTCAAACAAAAACATAAATCTAGAGAGAAATTGTTAACTTTTATACAAAGAAGCTCCAATAGCTCACTTTATTATAATTTTCTCTTTGCCACCAACTAGACTGAGCTCTTTAGTATGCAAGGGAAAGTGAAAAAGAAAGGACGAAAAGGAACAAAGAGCCAAAACGAGAGAGAAGGCCAATAGAAACTCTGCTTGTCACTAAGAAACATTAATGATTTTCTCCCTATTGGAGGCCCCACCCCAACATGCTTAGGATAGGATGGTGGATAGAAGAAATTACTCTGATTCCAGTAACGCAGCACAATTTATCTGGGGTCATTTAGCTCATCAAAGAATTGAAATTTCAGATGTTATCTTGTGGCATAACAAATATTGTTCTAGGGAATGCCTCCATTAAAAACCATCTAGAAAGTATAGTTCATTTTCATGGAGTTCACATATGGTCACGATTTATCATACTTAATGAAGAGAATGCTGGAATTGATAAAAACAATCCTCGTCTCGAATTTGCCATAACAAATGAGGAGGTCATAACTAAAAAGACAATAAAGACCATAGCTATTATTTAGGTGTCAGGAGGTGAAAAGCTAACTATTACCTGTAGCATGATGGAGCAATGACATCAACCAAATCATTAGCTGGTAGACTAAAGTAAGGAACCTAGCCAATTTAAAGAGAAGATTAGAGGATATGATATGATTATCTACTGTTATGGTTTTAAGGTGAAAGCTAACAGAAAGTTAAGAACTTTATGTTCATCTTACTTCTTCGATATGCCCATCCAAATGCTTCAAGTGGACCTAGCAAATCAAACAGGAGACCTCATACATTAGATATGATGTACAACACTCACAAATAGCATCTGGAAGCATTATGGATAGATTGGTTAAGCTTATGTTTTTAAAAGTAGCATGCATAACAAGGCTCAGCTGCTCAGAGAGTGAGAACACTAAACCCATGCGGAATTGCGCAAAGTAGCAGGAAAGCAAGTATACACAATCACATAAGCATATGCACTCAGCCAACAATCCTATGCTGACATTAATTAATAGATGAAACTCATAGCAACGAAGCAAGTGGAAAGTACATAACAACCTTGTAATCTTGCATAAATTCATAATGAAGAACGGTGTCTGGATCACTGCTAGCAGCTTTTAAGAATTTGTCTAGTCCTTCACGAGTTCCATTGTCCACTATTAGTAAGAGGAGGGTTAAACATGTTTAGTATTTGCACCACCCTTTTTCAAGATAAAGCTATCCAGACAAAAGTTGATCAAAGATTGGCTCCACATGTAGTAAGAAAAGGCACTAAGAACGACTTTAGATTTAGAAAACAACAAGAAGCTAACAAACTTGATTCAAATCAGAGGAGAACATATAGAGTTGTATATTCAACAATCCTCTTTAAATAAGAAAAAATTTCACTCAGTCAGTGATACAAAGTTACAAACAAACTTCCGAGACATGCATATTTTTTTATTAGAAAGCCTACAAGAGATTAAAATATCAGAAAACTTCAATAACAATCTTTAGACCATACCTATACAACTACTTCATGCCCTAACTTTCTAAAACGTTAATTAAAACAAAACTGAAGTTTCTTACCACAATTTGTGCCAAGCACGTAAAGTTTCTCCAAATTCAAATATTTTTCCACCGACCTCAGTGCTGCAGTTAAGTTAACCTGCATTTTAGTCCTACAGTCACATCACGGAAACAAAGGAAAATATAGCGGGCAAGGTCCTAGAAGAGAACATACCTTGTACTTGACAGCCAACGCCACAAAAGAGAAGACGTTTTACCCCAGCAGCCTGTCAAACCAAATAAATCAGTCAAACTTTAGAATACGTAAAAAGGTCATAGTTTGTATTGTTTGAATATTATGAACCATAAAAAATTCCTTTCCTGTTGAATATGATTTTCAAATTTACACAATAAGTATTTTTAAAAGTAAAAGATAACAACGGATTTAAGTGGCGGGGTAGATATATTGCATAGTAATTGTCTGTAGAGAACCTTCAGTACAATACTATCAATAGACTTGGATATAAATGAGAGTAAAAACGATAAAAAGTATATTTGAATCTTTCTTAATGGTTGCAGATATCTTGAAAAGATATGGTACTGTAATTATGACTCCAGTCATACATTGCACCATCATATTGCTAGATTCTGTGGGCCCTTTCTACCCTTGTTTTATCTAATTTTCAACATAAATTGGGTAAGTCTCCATAAACCCTATATAAGCTTTACATGTGTTGCTTAGATATGAATTCTCCTTACCAAATATAATCTGGATATAGAACGTACAAATATTAGAAGTAATAACGGTATAAGAAGAAATAAAACCAGCAAGCACCTCGACAAGGGCAAGTGTATTCAGATTCGGGGACAATGTTGGCTTAACACCTCTCGCTGCTATGACTTCTTCAGGTGTCCTGGCTAATACAGGCATTGGGGCGAACCTATCTTCTGGATCACTGTAACAGAAAGTGGCACACTTGGTAATTATTTGATACGGAAAGTAACCAAGCAAGCTGAAATTGTAGCATAGTGCAGCTACCTTTGTACACAGATGACAGCTTCAACTAAGCCTTTTTTAAGCATTTCAACTGCAATAGTTGTCACTATACCTGTCCACTGAGCTCCTGTTAATCCAAAACATCAAGCGGATCTCCATCAAAATAATGACTCGTAAACATAAAACTTTCCTTCAGGCTTCAATATCAAAACCCTGTCACATATCATCGCCTTGTAACAAGAAGAATACAATAGCTCAAGTGCCTCACATATGACACCATGAGAAGCAAGACTGTGTGAAATGTCCACAGGCGGGAGTTAGATAATCAAGCAATACTACTTACCTTGAACGGGCTCAAGTTTGCGGGCATATAGTACATCCTCATAGACTCCTAAATATGTTTCATCAAGTGAATCTTCCTTCCTGCCTCTCCCATGAACCAGCGGTTCCAAGGTCTTAAGAAACAAAAAGGGTTGAACTATAATCACTACTCGATAATTAGACATGACAACAGGAGAAAGGAATTGTAAGCAAGTGAACCCATTTATATAGTCCCTCCGTCGTGGTCATTTGTTTGGGTGTCCCATTCATTTGTGGGTCAATAAAAAAATCCTCTTCTCTTTTCTTGGTGTTTGTGCCAAAAGCAAAAGTAAACAAATGAGCGAGACAGATGACGAGTATGATGAAGTATGGAAAAGAAGGAAACATACTTCAATTCTGGACATGCCGTCCCCTAAGAAAGCGCAAGCGTCCTTGACGTGAGCAATGTAATAGGTATCACAGAGTCCGCATCGACTGTAGCATTACATACAGTAGCAACAATATAAACACTAGTTGTATATATATATATACAAAAATGGAAATGGTGAAAAGAGAAAGTTAAAGAGTAAAAATGAAACCTGCAGTGGTCTTTAGCCGGGTAAGTGCCACCAGGGGGAATAGGACGAGACTTTTGGCGCCAATCGGGTCGGACCTGCTTTCCGGGTTTCGAATTATCTGAAAAAACAACACAAGTGAATTAATTGGTTGTTATAAGAAGAAGTAGGTAATGAATTGTATAGTAGTCCGTAATAGTAAAGAAGATACCAGAAGAGGAAGAACAAAAGAAGAGGGGTGATGGGCGGATAGAGAGGGAAGATGATAGTATCATATTCATAGCCATGCTACAAGCCTCCACCGCTAAAGCTTTGCGGATGTGTATTTCTGATTTGTGTGTGTGTGTGGACTGTGGTTCTTCTTTTGCGCCACTAGATTTTTAGGAACAACACTCTTGCACATTTTGTGGGGGTACATATACTTTTTTACCCAATCACAAATTCTAATTTAACATTCTCACTATTGGATTTAAACTTAAAGCTAGAGGTGCTAACGAGTTCAGCCCGACCTTGGTCTTGCTCGCCAAGAACCAAAACTCGAGCTCGGGCTGATCTCGAGTTTACCCAAGCTTGAAAAAAAATGTGTTCGTTATCAAGCTTGCGAGTTTTAACGCGAGTTCGAGCCAAACTCAAGCTCAAATCGAGCCTATATATAACTCTTTTTTTTTAGTTTTTTTCTTCCGATATTTTCAATAACAAGGCTCGAAGGATATATGTAAAAATGTTTGGCAAATAAGTTAGATATTTGATATATGTGATACAAATATATAATCAAGATAAAATATTTTTATAAAATATGAGCAATATCTTATCTAATTACACAAGTTCGAGCAGCTCGCGAGCTTTTCTAGCCGAGCCAGCGTTTGCTCGGCTTGACTCGTTAAGCTCTCTCGAGCCCGAGCCGAGCTCACACAAGCTGAGCTTTGACTGAGTTGCTCGCGAGCTGCCTCGTCTCATTATCACCCCTACTTAAAACGGGTAAAATACATATTAAATCATCTCACTTGCTATCTAGAAAATAACAAAAATTTTGTATATATTATCACCATGTGCTAGTAATCTAGTATTTGACCCATCTTAAGTATAAGACGGATAGTGTCAATCTTAAGCAAAACTTACTATTTCCCAATACATTTTATCTAAGTGCACAAAATCCTTAGTTAGACGGTATTGTCGCTCTTGAACTTAAAACAAATTAAGTATCATATTACTTGTATATATATATAAGGCCCAAATTATAAATCATAGAGAAAAGTAAAACAGTATATTTTTGTCTCATATACACAAGTGGTATGATACTTAATCCGTTTTGGACTTAAACGGATAATGCCGCCTAAGGGAGACTTAGTATATCAACTGTAAATCTGTAATATGATGAGGAATTCAGCTTAAATTAGTTTAAACTCGTGTAATTTGTAGCTTTTTCACATACATATGTACATTTTTCATTAACTTTTACTCTAGACCCTTCTTACTTAAAACCTAGCAAATTAACTCTTATATCAACTTTTTTTCCCCTAAAACCTAATCTAATTACTCCAAATATTTCATCAATGAATCCTAGTTCGCTAATTAGTGAAATAGTTTATTCAATTATTTAGTTTATCAAAGTTGTTACCATGATACATTGATGAGCGGTTGTCGCGCATCCCTCAAGCAAAAACAATTTCCAAAACTCGACTAATGTGATATCATAAGTTGAGGTCGGTATCAAGGATGGTGGGGTTATAAAGGATATAAGTCCAGGCTCTCGCTATAGTTTAGTCAAATACAAATTTTGGTTTTGATGTAACTAAATTGATAAGAATTAAATATGAAATGAATAAACTAAAACTAATGCAAATAAGAGGAAGTCAAGGTCTCGGGGTCGTAAATGTGAAGTGAATGAGTCGGGTCTCAACTCAAGAAGAGGTCGAGGTCGGTTTACATAAAATCCCGAGTCAAGCTTAGGCTTTCGCCTTATGACAAGACCAAAAAACAACTCATCCAAGCTTTCGTTGTTAGTGTAATCCCCTATCAATTTTAGTGCAAAACAATGGCGGAAACACTGTCGAATGGGATTAAATACACAATGAAAATTTACGTGAAAATAAAAACTCGGATTAATGTAAATAATCCTGAGGAGAAAATTTTTCCAAATAGGTAAGTCTCAAAATAGCAACTACTAAATATAGTAACTATTACAACTTGCCACTTTTAGATAAGGGCTCAAAATAGAAATTCCTCAAAACAATGGGTATATAAAATCCATCATAGTAGAGGTGATCATGGGCCGGGTCGGGTCGGGTTTGGGCCGGGCCGTCACATAAAATTAGGCCCAAGAGTGCGGGTCGGGTCGGGTCGGGCCATATGTGTGGGCCATTTTTATTGGCCCAAGCCCGGCCCATGCGGGCTTAAAGCGGGCTTCGGGCCAATTCGGGCCGATTCGGGCCAATAATATTCACTCTTCAAATGACTTTAGAAATCTCATTATATAACTAGATATTATGTCATAAAAAAATTTTAATACTAAATTATGTGATTTGATGAATATTGTCGATGTAAGCAGTAGGAACGTAGCTTAACAAACGCATTAGTGAAATGTGCATGTACGTAGTCTTGTTACGACAAGTTTTCAACAAATGAACGTAACGTAACATGAAAAACTAGTGAAATGTGCATGTATAATACTATTTAGATATTACTAATTTAAGCAAATAACATTTTTTCCCTCATCTCAAGAAATTATTTATTTAAAGTTAGAGATGAGAAGAAGACAAAAGGGAAAGACTTATGATTAATTAAGTGCACAATTTTCAGCAGTACAAAACTCCTAATGTACTTCCGACCTTTAGTATTTCATTACGGTGTTGTGCAGTTCTACTGTGAATTGATATTTGTTCTTTAGGCTAAAATTTTAGGCTTGTCATAATAATACAGGTAAATAGATTACTACTCCTCCGTAGATGCCAGTTGGTTTATTAAATCTATTAAAGTTTGCATATGTTCGGGTCGGGCCGGGCCAAAATTCGGGCCTTGAGGTCGGCCCAAACCCGGCCCAATTATTTGATTCGGGCCATGGGCTTCGGGCCGTGGGCTTTTCGGGCCAAAATTCAAGGCCCAAGCCCGATGAAAAATCGGGCTGGGCCGGGTCGGGCTAGCGGGCCTGGGCCATTTGATCAGCTCTACATCATAGCTAAATAAATAAAAACAGAGTAGGTCCCAATTGACCACTTTTGACACCCCGCGATAATACAATAAAGTAAACACATAGGTTTGCAGCGGAAATACGATATTTTAAAAACTAAGCAAAACCGCGAATGTCATTATATTATCAAAATCAAAACTTAGTTTAATAAATCATTCATACAAATTGTTGTTGGAGCTAGTGTCCTCCACAGTTAGTGCAATAACATAAATAAATCTCTATATGTTCACAGGGTATACTTTGTATTATAATCAGTTGATTAACGTTTATCAATAACGGTTGGCTTGCTAGATAAGTTTGACGTTATTGTCATACAGATGACAGTGATCAACTGGTCCCTAAAAGTCACACCTAAAGGCTGTTTGAGAGATGTGATTATTTGAGAAAATAATCACATTGATGCCTTATTAAATGACTAAAAGGTTAGTCGATGTTTTTGACTAAAAGGTTAGTCAATGTGATGGTGACAGATTATTTAATAACGATTAAATAAAGTTAGCTGAGACGAATTAACTGTAATTCGTAAATTGAATATAAAATGTTATATTTAATTGTTGTATATAATGTAAGCTAATTAATCATAAACCGTTATAATTAATTGGCAAATTATAAATATACGGATATTTATAACTAATGATGTATTATAATGATGTCGGTCCATGACAAATGACGATTATAATATATTACATTATATTGGAAGCTAAAATGACCAAAACAAAAGTGTCCAGATACACTCTGTTTTTCAGTCAATGGGTGGTTATTTTGAGGAGAAAAAAATCTCCCCAAAACCCTAAGTGGTGCCGTGAGAAACAAAAAGGGAAGAGAAAAAAATTCTGATTTTTATTCTAACCCTAATTTCATTCTCACTTGTGCCTCCATCTCTACACATCACAAAATTAAAAAGTTAACATTAACTTTTAACAAAGCATTCTAGCAAATTCAAGGGCATTTCTCATTCTATCTTGGGTACTACGATTAGGAGATATCATCATTTTGATATTGTTCTTAGGCCTTTAAAGCAAGGACTAAAGGTTATTTCTAATCTCTCGTTTATTATGCATTTTCGTTTATGACTATTAATCATATAATCTTAATTTCATTATAATCCTGTATGATTTAAAGGGAAGTATACGGATATTATCCCACAAGTGGTATCAGAGCCATAGGGCTATGAAATTGTTTATATGATTTTCGGAAATTTTGAATTTGTATAATATTTTTAAAAAAAAAAATCCTTTCGGCAAAAAATTTTTATGCCGTGTGTTTTTTTTTTTTTGGTGTTCCATTTTGATTCAAATATTGTTATTTTAAAAGGTTGAGATAATAATATATGAATTTGTAGATGTTTTGATTGAATAATGATTGAATTAAAACGTAAATGGAATTTGATATGAATGTTAATGAACATCCTTTTGCTTTATATTTTCGGTATAAAATGATCTAGATATTCATGTTAAAAGGTTAATTTGAATCATCTAGTTTTGTATCCAGAGGCGGAGCCGGGATTTATAATATGGGGTAGCGGAATTATTTTAGCCATTTTTTCTTCTCTAAAGTGGCGCGAACAAAATAACGTCGATTTGTTAGCAAATTTGCTACTCGTTTTCTTATTATTCCATAAAACTAACATATTTGAATTTGAAAATATGATAAAAGTTTTTCAATTATAAATTTGTTAGTTTTTACCTAATTAAGATTACTTGCAGTAGCCTTTGCCAATTTTGTTCATTCGACAGTACTCCTTTTCATTCACCAGTTTTTTTACGTTTTCTTTTGGTACATAATATTTAGGACATAATATGCATGTGACTTATAAGGATTGGGTTAGTTTTAAGAAATAAATTAACCTTGAAAAAAACCGTAAAAAATCTCTTAAATATATCAGAGAAAAAACCTATAGAATCTAATGAGTAAATTGAAATAATGACATGCTTTGGGCCTGCCACTTCCCTAGCCGCTCAAACCTCAATAAAAAAGATGGACAAAATGGAAAATAAACGAAATGAAGAAAGTTGTGCTATGTAAGATAAATAAATGAAGAAAGAGGGCAACCAAGGATCGAACTCCCAACCTTTCACCTACCATCCAGGTACTCAATAAACCATTCTACCACTGGAATACACATGCTACTTAATTGGTCCTGCATTTATTTAACAGTAAACGAGATATTTGGGGTAGCGAATAATCACCTTCTTCATCAATTTTTTCGGGTTTGGGGTAGCGGATGCTCTGCTACCCCTTGCTCCTATGTACCTCCGCCCCTGTTTGTATCAATGTTTAATATCGATTAGATATTGTTTGTTTGTACCGATCTAGTTAATATAAGCATGATCGAATTAAAACCGTTTAATTTGATTAATTTTTTTTTTTAAAGCAAGTGTACTGTTCACAGAATAAAAAAAAAAAAATTCTGTTTTTTAAAGTGGCAGCAGCAGCAGCGGTTTTTATTTTTTTTGTAAAGGATTTTCGGTTTTTGGTATAAACCGAGAGAAAAAAAAATTATATTTTTCGGTATCTGCTACTGTTCATACGTGAACAGTAATAATAAAAAAAAAAAAAAAAAATTCGTTTTTATTGATTAAACCATTTTTGTATTGTACATTATAAAGATAATGTATGATTGTTTTTTTGAAAAAGTTCACAAAATTTTTGATACCATGTTATTTTAAAAAGGTTTAAAATAATGTTGTTGTAATTCATATTGATTATGAATTTCATTGGATTTTGATTGAAATCTCGTGATGAATTACGGAATCGTCACATGATTTAATGGTGGTTTGGATAATTAATCAACATATTTATGTTTTGTATGATTAATTTTAGTTGATGCTTTTATTATGTTGAATGTTGTATGAATGGTTTAATTTTACGCATTTTTGTACAATCAGTTGTAATTTACTAGTGTGGCCTTAGTAGATTATGTTTTCGTAATGATGGAAACATAGTCTTGGTTGTAACTTGAGATCTCGTATCTTCCCTATGTAATTTTAATTTTTGGAATCATTTTGAATTAGAATGTAAATAGGTTTACATTTGTAATTTTTAAAATGTATTTTGAGAAGATTCAAGATGGAGATCGGATGGCTCACTCCCGCTATATGGACCAAGGTGGAACATCAAGTCAAGCTTCTCGGGTTCATGAGGATGGATTCCAAACTTGTATTTTGTTCATTTTGGTAGTTAGATCACACTAAGTGTTTTATTTTGCGTTTTATTTTTCCATTCTCGTTGCTTTATTCACATGATAGATAATTGCATCATTTTCCGCCTAAACCAAACCACCTAAAAATGCATGAAAAATGATTCATACAGTTTGAATATTTTAATCATGGACATACAGATGTCACTCGCTTTTAGGGCCATCACCTTAGTTTAAATCATTCTCGAGTTGCTAGACATTCGTTCACTTAAAATGAATTAAAGTTAAGATGATGGGACCTTCCCCTATAAAATAAAATTGAGACTAGTCTTTATAGGGAAAACTACTATGAACCCCTTCTTCGTCGGAAGCCATAATATGACCCCTTCTACGTTGGGTAAGTAGTGAGTGTTGACCTATTTTTATCTCAACATTATAGTACGAGTAATATCTCGTTATTATGATGGACTAAAGATAGAATTTACAGAAATTTATCGACCAGGAATTCTAAAAGTAGAATTAGCCAAGAGGGTGGCTTATCAATTTACAGAAATTGAGTCTTGGGATCATTTATATAATTCTTGAGGGAGGTCAATTGTATAAATGCACGAGTCATCGCATTAAACAGTTTTTCATTAGACTCAAAATTAAAACGATGAAACTTATCATATTTATTTTCTTTTTCCACAGTTTTTGAATTCGTTATATACAGATATAACTGCTAAATAACAAAATGGCTGGCCATACTGATGACCCAATGCCAAGTGTCACGCTCGGACGTGAGTCCTGGCTTAAGATGTTCATGGACACTATGAATCAGTCAACACGACTGAAGAATAACGGGTCCAACTTTGCGGACTGGGAGGCGGCATTACGGAATGCTGCCATTGCTGACGGTAAGCTCAAGTACTTGACTGAGCCATTATCCCGCCCAACCCAGTGCCCCCAATGCAGGAGCCAATAAATCCTTGCTTATAGTGAATTTCGTATGGCGGCGGTTGCGATCAAGAACGTACTCATTCTTTCAATGGAATCCAATGTGCAAAGACGATTCATCATTGTCCAAGGTGCAAACAAGATTTTCAGCCACGCTCTCTAACATTTTCTCGAAATCTTCCGAGGATGTTAGCTATGAGCATACCTGTCGCTTCTTTGAGGCGAAACTCCAGAAGGGCCAAGCGGTTAGCCCACACATTCCTGATATGATTGAGAATGTCGAGAAACTGGAGGCACTTGGTTGCAAAATCGATGAGAAGATCGTCATTGACCGCGTTCTTCATTCACTTCATGATGGTTTTGCCCTTTTCAGGGCAAATTACTATATGAATGATATGAAGAAGAGTCTTCATCAGCTCCACTCACTTCTCGTACAGACCGAGAGTGATCTGAAATTGAGTGGGAGTCTGAAACATGACGTTCTCATGATTGCAAACAAGGGCAAAGGTAAGGACAAGGCTCATGCCAACCTAGCTGTAGGGAAGCCGAAATTCAAAAGGCCAGGTCAAGGCAAGAGTGGGCCTGGTGAGACTAGCGGTAGCTCAAAAGGCAAGACAAAGAGCGATGAAGGTAACGTGGAGTGCCACCATTGCCACAAGCTTGGGCATTGGAGGAGGAACTGCCTCGTGTACCGTGAGGACATAAAAGCAGGCCGCGTCTCTCCTGGTGGTATGTCTTCTTCTTTTATTCATATGATTGAGATTAACCATGCAAGTTTCGGAACTTGGGTACTAGATACTGGTTGTGGTTCTCATTTGTGCAATCATTTGCAGGGCCTAAGAAACATCACAACTCTCGCAAGGGGTGATGTGGACATGCGAGTGGGGAATGGAGCAAGAGTAGCTGCCGTTTCAGTGGGAACATATGTAATCCAACTCCCGAGTGGATTTGAGTTATTTCTGAATACCTGTTACTATGTACCCAGTTTATCTAAAAACATTATTTCTGTTTCCGTACTTGATAAGGACGGTTTTTCGTTTGTAATAAAGGATAATAGCTGTATTTTCTCTTTAAACGAAATGATTTATGGTAAAGCAGTTTCCATGAATGGGATTTATGTTTTAGATCAACCCACAGATA
>JAIUZE010005045.1:0-12889 GCA_022085475.1 Heliosperma pusillum
TTTGGAGTCACCATGCAATGAACCTGGCTTGTCGACTGCAAGAGACTGCGACCTACTCCGAGCTGGGTCATTTCGGTTTCTCTTTGGAGTCACCACGCAATGAACCTGGCTCGTCGACTGCAAGAGGCTGCGACCTACTCCGAGCTGGGTCATTTCGGTTTCTCTTTGGAGTCACCACGCAATGAACCTGGCTCGTCGACTGCAAGAGGCTGCGACCTACTCCGAGCTGGGTCATTTCGGTTTCTCTTTGGAGTCACCACGCAATGAACCTGGCTCGTGGACTGCAAGAGCCTGCAACCTACTCCGAGCTGGGTCATTTTGGTATCTCTTTGGAGAGATACCATGCAATGAACCTAGGTCGTCGACTACAAGAGGAGTATGTCAACACTTTTCGAAGAAAGTCAAAGTACTTTGAACATCGAAATAGAGAGCATCAATTTTTTTTTTTTTTAAGGACTTGATTGTTTTTTTGTTTGGAGTTTATTTAGCCGTGCATAGTTTAAGCTCTTGCGGGCCAGGAGCATATTTTGTTATTGTGTTTTTTTTTGTGGTGTTGGTGTGGCTGCATTTGAAAGGTGTTTGCTCGAATTGCCTACGTACTCGCAAAGGTGCCAAAGGTGACAACTTGCAAGATCAAACCAACGTAGTTCAGAGAGGGGTTTGGTGTTTGTTTGGTAGTGTGGCTGCACTTGAGCTACATGTTCACCCAAGCTGCCTACGTACCTGTAAAGCACGAAATGTACTTCACAAGATCAAGCCGACGTAGTTCATGAAATATGGAAGGGTTATTTTTTTTTTGTGAGGGTTGTTCTTTTTGTGTTTTTCTTTTTTTGTTTTGTTTTTTTTTTTGTTTTTGTTTTTTTTTTTTTGTTTTTGTTTTTGTTTTTTTGTTTTTTTGTTTTTGTGCAGTTTGAACTCTTGCTTAGGAGATGGATTGCAGTTTACGCTCTTGCTTAGGAGCATGGATTGCAGTTTACGCTCTTGCTTAGGAGCATTCATTGTTGAGGTTCAAGAATAGTAGCGTTTCAAAAACTTCCCATTGATTGGGCCTACATGCACGCCATCTTCATCTACGATTTTGTAGGCGCCGTTTGTGTAGACTTCCTTCACCACATAAGGGCCATCCCACTTAGAGGTGAATTTACCAACAGGCTTGTGAGAGGTGATGATTGGCCTTCGCACTGCAAGTACCAGATCTCCTGCTTGGAAAGAACGAGGGCGCACTTTTTTGTTAAATGCGCGTGTCAACCTTGCTTGATAACATTGGAGCTTTTGTTGGGCCTCTAGTCTTTTTTCATCGAGAGCCTCTAACTCTGCCAATCTCAACTTATCATTTTCATCTTCTGTGAGTCCCTCCTGAATCGCGATGCGTAAGGATGGGATCTGCAACTCTAATGGCAACACAGCTTCCACTCCATACACCAAAGCATACGGGGTTGCTTGAGTAGGTGTTTTGTAAGTGGTACGATATGCCCATAATGTCTCGCCAATTCTTTCATGCCAGTCTCGTTTTGACTTTGCTACTACTTTTCTTAGCAAGTTGCAGAGTGTCTTGTTGAAAGCTTCAGCCAAACCATTTGCAGGAGCGTTGTACATTGATGATTTGTATTGCCTGAACTTGAACTTTTCTGCTAGACTTGTCATCAAATGGTTGAAGAATTGCTTCCCATTATCAGTTATGATTCGTTGAGGTATGCCATACCTAAAAATGATCTGGGTTCGAATGAACTCCACGACATTTTCTTTTTTGACTTCCCGTAGTGTGATGGCTTCTGCCCATTTTGAGAAGTAGTCAGTTCCGGCGAGAATGTACTCGTGCCCATTCGAAGCCTTCGGAATAAGTGGTCCTACAATGTCTAAACCCCAAGCTTCGAAGGGCCATGAAGAAACAGTAGGGTGTAATGGTTCTGGTGGTTGGTGTATGAAGTTTGCGTAGAATTGACAAGGTTCACACTTTTTCGCGAAGTCCATACAATCTTGCACCATGGTTGGCCAGTAATACCCCATTCTTTTTACTCGATCATGAAGTTTAGGCCCAGACTGATGCGCACCACAAATGCCAGAGTGAGCTTCATGCATTGCTTCACCAGCTTCATCTTTACTTAAACACCTCAACCATTGTCCTAAGAAAGAACGTCTGTAGAGCGTGCCTTTATAGTGAAGAAACTTTGGAGCGCGTCGACGTATCTCAACCTTGTGTCTAGGATCATCAGGTAGCTTTTGGTGGTCCAAGAAGTCAATGATAGGTTGACGCCAGTCATCTTCATCAGCTGTGTAGACGCATATCATGTTTGTTGCATCTACATTTTCTTCTTCTTCAAGCAATGACACTGCCCAACGATTGCAGACTGGAACTTGCATGGACTCTTCTGCCCCCAGTGCCAAAGTGGCTGCAAGGTTAGCAAGCGCGTCAGCCAACTTATTGGCACTCCTCAATACATGACCGATATTAATGGAGTCAAGTTGATGAAGCAATTGTAGCGCCTGTCGATGGTAGGGAATCAGGTCTTCATTTTTTACCTCGTATTCATCAAGGACTTGGTTGATCACCAGTTGTGAGTCCCCGTATATGTCCATATCCCTAACACCTATCTCGATTGCCATTTGAAGCCCAAGTATGAGAGCTTGGTATTCTGCCACATTATTTGAACACAAATGAGTGAGTGTGAATGAGTATGGCATGACATGATTTTGTGGAGATATGAATACAATTCCAGCTCCAGCTCCGTCTCGTCTTGCAGCACCGTCGAAGTACATCTGCCAAGGAGGGAGAACATCCACATAGAATATTTCTTCACTAGGTAAATCGTCTGAAAGTTCCCACTCTGCTGGGACTGGATGATCAGCAAAGAAGTCGGCAATAGCTTGACCCTTTATAGCCTTTTGAGGCACAAACACTAGGTCATATTGCTTAAGTAGTATTGCCCACTTTGCAAGTCTACCTGATAAGACAGGTCTGGAAAGTATGTATTTGATGGGGTCAGCTTTTGAGACCACATGTATAGTATGCGCTTGCATGTAGTGTCTCAACTTCTGGATGGCAAAGACTAATGCAAGACATATTTTCTCAATTGGAGAGTAATTCAACTCAGCTCCAACCAAGGTACGACTCAAGTAATAGAGCGCCCTCTCCTTGCGATCTTCGATTTCTTGGGCACACATTGCCCCCAGCGAGCGTTCCTGTGCGGCAATGTATAAGACAAGTGGCTTTCCTGGAACTGGTGCCCCTAACACAGGTGCGCTGGCCAAGTACTTCTTTATGCTGTCAAAAGCACTTTTGCATTTTTCATCCCATTGAAATAGAGCATCCTTTTTCATGAGATGACTGAATGGTTGGCAACGTCCAGCTAGGTTTGAGATAAACCTGCGAATGTATGCTAAACGTCCCTGCAATCCGCGCAACTCCTTCAATGTCTTTGGTTCTGGCATTTCATTAATAGCTTTAATTTTTGTTTGATCAATTTCAATGCCTCTATGCGTGACCACAAACCCTAAGAACTTCCCTGATGTGACGCCGAACGCACACTTGAGTGGATTCATTTTAAGTTGAAATTTTCTAAGTCTTTCGAAGATGGTCCGTAGGTCTTTGACATGGTCTTCTCTTTTCTTTGATTTGACCACAACGTCGTCGACGTAACATTCTATTGTTTTATGCAACATATCATCGAAAATCTTCTGCATTGCTCGTTGGTATGTGGCGCCAGCATTCTTTAATCCGAACGGCATAACTGTATAGCAGAATATACCCTTTGGGGTTCGAAAGGCTGTTGCTTCTTGATCTTCAGGTGCCATATGTATTTGATTGTAACCGGCAGTACAATCCATGAAGGAAAGTGCTTCGTGACATGTGGTTGCGTCAATCATCAACTCTGTAACTGGCAAAGGAAAGTCGTCCTTAGGGCACGCATTATTAAGGTCTCTGAAGTCGACGCATATGCGTAGTTGTCCATTCTTCTTCCTGACTGGGACAATGTTTGCAATCCAGGTAGGATATTTGACTTCACGGATAAAACCTGCCTCTATGAGTTTGTTAACTTCCTTTTCGATTTCAGGTACGAGCTCTGGCCTGAAGCGACGTTGAGATTGTTTCTTGGGACTAATGCCTTTTTTGATTGCGAGGCGATGGGCTGCAATTTTTTGACTGAGTCCAGGCATCTCTTTGTAGCTCCAGGCAAATACGTCTTTGTATTCAACCAATAACTTGTAATACTCTTCTTCTTCCTCCTTAGTTAGTAGAGAACTAACATAAACTGGCCGAGGATCTTCAAGAGTTCCCAAGTTGAGTTCTTTTAATTCATCCACAGTCGATTGCCCCCCATCTTCAAGGGTTTCAGGGGCCTCATCAGCCTCCACATCTTCATTGTCATTAGGTATCTCTTCTACCGTTATGTGGTATGACGACGTCACAATTTCCGAGTCTTTCGGCTTATTTGTGTTAGATGAGCTTGAAGACAAAGAAACAGGTTCTTTAACATCTTTTTGTTCGCCAGTGAGAACTATTATGCGCCTTCTTGCTTTTAGTGGTTTATGTTGGATGATATCCACAACTTGCAAACGCTTCATGCGAGAGGGCACTGCGCTTCTGAGATCATCACTTAGTCTTACTTCTTCTTCATTTGATTCCAAAGAAGTCGAGAGAGAAGGGCTTTCACCACCATCTTTCTTGTTGGCCCCTAGGCGATTGAAGACTGTGTTTGAAGGACGTCTTAAACGATCACGTATTGTACCCTTCTTCTTCGTTTGCAGCGAAGAGTTTGATGATTCAGCTCCACTCACACCCTGATTTCCCAGCCTAGCGAAAACAGAAGTGGGTTTGATTGAAGGACTTGGTCTTCCCAACCTTGTGAACGCAGAAGGACGAGCTTTTTCTACAGGCGGACTTATTCGATCGAAGACTGAAGATGGATTCACCTTTTCTTTTCTTTCATCTTCTTCGACCTCTTCTACTGTGATGTGCTGAGAAGAGGCAGTAGTCCCTTTTCTACGAGCGCCAATCTTCACAGGTGCCTAAGGAGATTTATATCCGAGCCCAGCCTTTGTCGCTATGAAGCTTCCCTCTTGTTTGAATAACTCCTGCTGCGCTTTATTAAGACCATACGGCTCTACTTCTATAACCTTGCCGAGAGGAGTTGGTTTTGTAAAGTCGTACCCAGCCTTTGCTAATAGCTTGTAAGCATTAGAATCAAATGCTCCCTTGCTTTGCTCTTCTGAGGACTTTTCAGATGAACATACGAAACCACTTGGAGGAGGTTTCACGATTTTTGTTTGAGATGAACTTGGAAGAGGTGTGATGATTTTGGCCACCCATTCTTGTTTAACCACATTACTTGTCTTTCTATCCTTAAACTCTGCCTTTGGTGTTGGACACTCTGCAAAAGGACTCTCCCCATCTTTGCGGCGAGACTTTGGGATGTAACGCAGTACTGGTGGTGTATTCTTTTGTGGCAACTCTTGTTTTTTAAGTGATGCAGCATGAGGAGTAATTGTTTTGCTAGCCGTGTTAACTTTTGGCTCAACAATGTTTTCCTTTGCAGGATTTAAAGCTGCATCTTCTTTGATACTGTTCTTTTTTAGCTTACCTCCTTTTCCAGTTGAGGAGATGGTGGTTGGCATGAACTCGCTAGGCGCACTATGTTCGTCAAAAAATTTTGCATCTGCGAAGAATGCGTCAACCTTGGAGAAAGGTTTGGAATCTCCGTCTATTTTTCTCTCACCACCACGATAATATTTCAAACATTGGTGGAGAGTTGAGGCAACCACCCCATTTTCATGTTTCCAAGGCCGCCCAAGTAGCAACTTAAATGATGTCTTAGCCTCAATAACATGAAAGAGTGTTTCAGAAGAAAGCTCTCCCATGCTTAGATTTACTCGGATCATACCAATCGCCTTTTCTCCATTCAAGTTGAAGCCATGAATGACTGTTCGACTGCTGGAGAGTTCTTCCGTCGTGATCCCCAATTCCTTCATTGTGGCTTTTGGCATGAGATTGACTCCTGAACCTCCATCTATCAAGATACGATTGACTTTGTATCCTCGAATGTACCCTGACACATAAAGTGGCCTATTGTGAGGCTTGGACCCAAGAAGCAAATCCTCATCTGAGAAGCTCAAGGCCGCGTTGCATGAGACACATCCAGCCGGAAGTTCGACTAGCTCAATCTTATCTTTCATCTTGCCTGCATACAATTCTGGTTTCTCCAACCCTTGAAGTATCAATTGACGCTTCTTTTTGGGTAGATGAAAAATTTCTTTCCACCCCATGTTTGAAGGAAGGGCATCAAGAGCTGCTGCTACTTCATTGTCCTTTTGAAGATGAGATTGTTGTGACGATGACACATCATCTGTATCTCCATCCTTTCTTTTTTCTTCATTATCACCACCTTCATTAGTTGAGATGGTGCACACGCTAACCTTGTTTAAGAAACTATGCGGGAAGAACTCTTCTAGAGTAACTGGACTTAATGGTTCTTGCTCTAGCAGATCGATAGGCATGACATGTGGTTTGATTATTGCTTTAGATTTCTTCTTCCCTTTGGATTTGCGAGGCTTTGTCTTCTTTGATTGCCTTTTTCGGCGATGGATAGGTTGCGCTGCTTGCTTTGTTTGTTTCCTTGGCTTCTTGCGCGTCACCACAGTCCATCCTTCACCATCATCATCTTCATCCTTCTTATCCTCTTTCCTATCTTGAGTACTTAAGTTCGCTTTCAGTGGCGATGGAGGTAGTGACGATAATGACATGTTGACCCATAATTCCACAGGCTCCAAGCTTCCAAACTGCAACATACGCACGTACCACCCTTGATTAATAGTTGGCTCCTCAGGTTGGTCAAAGGTTGCAGTAGTTTGATTTGCAGCTACTGTTTCATCTAAGTCAAGGATGATCTTCCCATCTCTAGAGAGCTGCATGATCTTCTCCTTTAGCGTTATACATTTTTCGATAGGATGACTCACAAGTCTGTGGTAGCGACAATAGTTAGGGTCGCTTGTCTTATTAGCTTGTTCGGGTCGCTTGGACTCTGGTAGTTGCAAAACCTTTTTCTCTAGGAGATCATCCAGCATCCCTGATAAGTCTGAGTCAGGAAATGGATACTTCTTTGCTTGCAACTCCTTTAGGGTAGGCTTGTCCCGTTGGTAGTTGTAAGAGAACGACTCCTTGTTCTTTTCGTACTTGGGTTTTGATGAATTTTTGACAGGCGCGCTGGTCTTAACAACCATTGCCTCTTTTGTTGTTGACTTGGAGCCCTTATCAAATTTCTTGAACTCCTTCTTTTCAGTTGGTGCCTTGGGAAATGTTGATCGAGCTTTTCCACGCCCTTTGACTGTGATTTCCATGTCATGGGCGCGAGTCGCCAACTCTTGAAAGCTTCTTGGTTGGATCCCTTTCAAGATGTAGAGAAGGTCCCAATTCATGCCGTTGATACACATTTCAACAGCTGACGTCTCACTTAAGCGATCTTTGCACTCCAGGCTTAGCGCGCGCCATCTGTTGATGTAGTCGACTACAGGTTCGTCTTCCCACTGAGTTGTGTTTGTCAACTCACTCATACTGACGATGCGCCTGGTACTGTAGAATCTATTAAGGAATTCATCTTCCATGCGACCCCAGCTGTCAACTGACTCAGAGTCCAGATCCGTGTACCAGTCGAACGCGATCCCTTTAAGTGAACGCACAAACTGCTTCACTAGACGATCACCCTCAGTCCCAGCATTGTTACATGTCTCGACAAAGTGGGCGACGTGTTGCTTTGGATTCCCCTTCCCGTCGAACTGTTGAAACTTTGGAGGTTGATAGCCAGAAGGCATGCGCAAGTTGTCAATCCTCTTAGTATAAGGCTTGATGTAGCGTCCACTACCAGTTGAGCTATCACCTAGCTGAGTTTTGATGGTTTGGGCTATCAAATCTTGTAGCTTCTTTTCAGTGAAGGCACCAATATCGTCTTTAGGTTTCTCAGTGTCATCCTCCTCATCATCCTTGTCGCTGTCACTAGGCTTGTCGGTGTCGCTATGATCGTTGTGACCCTTCCTGTCACGAAGCTCCACAATCTCCTTCTGGAGGTCATCAATCTTCTTATTCTTTTCTTCATTATCCTTCATCATTTTTTTTATGAGCTCATTCATGGTTTTAACCTCCTCCTCGAGATTAGAGCTGCCTTCTACCACCATGACTGAAGCACTTGTAAGAGTTGAAGCCTTTATCTTCTTTGGCGACGCCTTGGGTGTGCGAGGAGACGCCTTGTCGACGACCTTAGCACTTTTAGCCTCTTCATTTGAAGGAGTAGAGGAAGCAAGGAGAGCTATTGCAGCAGCAGCTATAGAGGCGACAGAGAACTTGCGCGGCCTTGTAGGGATGCGTGCAGAGCGTAGGCTGGTAGCAGCAGCGTTGATAGAAGCCTTCTTTGCCATTCCTCTAGTACAGATGCCGACTGATTGGGCAACTGGAGAGGTAGCAGCAGTGGGAGAACCCTGCAGGGTGGCTGCGTAGGTCTTCTTGGAGGCACTGGAGGAGATGTTTTGCTGGGAAGACATCTTCTTGCAGTTGTAGATTTTATTGATACGGCAGTAGAGATGAGAGGTAGAGATGTTTCACGTCGGGTTCACCAAAATTTGTAGCAGCAGATTTTGTATCGCAAAATAAATGTAACACAAAATAAGAGACAAAATAATTTTTATTAATATCAGAAAGTTATGTGTACAATCTCTAATGTATCCTCTGATTCTAATATGCAGTAAAGAGTACGTGTATGCTATCTGTAGAAGAAGTGCGACGTAGTGTTTGAATGACTCCTGTAGAGGTTGTATGCACTCTGTAGGAGGTGTCGATTTGTATTCTTGAGAGGGTCGCAAGGACTTGTTCTCTCTTTAATGTTGTAGCTTGAATGTCTTGGGCAGGCGGCACAGTTTTGGTGTGCTTGTTGACTGCTTGCAGAGGTGTCTTGTAAAGAGAATTTATAGAGCTTTTCTTCTCTCTAGAATTTCTCTCTCTATGATTTCTCTGGTTATGTTTTCTCCTCCTCAAATGAATGAGAACCACTGTATTTATAGTGGTTTAAATCTCCTTGGTGGACTTTGGTAGTCACAGGCCCATTTGTGGGTTTATTAGTGAACTTGGCCCAATTTAGTTGTCTTCTAGGTTTAGGGATCCGAATAGCTTCTTTTCAAATCCGAATCGATCCATATTTCTTTTATCGGGACAAAATAATTAAATTAAGTTAAAATTTGGTATTAACTTAAAATAATTAATTTATTTCATTTATTCGGCACTTTAATAAATTTTCCGTGCCTACAGCCATCAATTTCGTCATTCAAGTTCCACCATGGCTGCCAACATGCCCCTGCTTGTTCCGAGTTATTTAGCTCTGTTTCAGTCCCGGGATCGAGCTCGCCATCAACTAACGCACAAGCAGCAGCAACCACCGTGGCCACCCCCTGCCACCATTTGATCACCACCATAGCTCGCACCACCATCTTCATTCGATCACCAGCTGCAATCAAGTCACCATGGCTCGAGCTCCGTCATCCGCTTCGTTCAAATTCACCATGGAAGCCACCGTAGCATCCGTGGCTCGGACTTACAACCACTAATCGAAACACGGCAGCGGTGTGGACTCTGATCAGCAACAACCTCGAATAGCAGCGGCTATCATCAAAGTGACCACCAACCGGTTGACCGACGGCCTGGCCACCGGCTGGTGCCCTCCTTTTTGCGCGTGAAACTTAAACAATGAAACAATGGGTGCCCAGCCGGTCCACCGGCTGCCGGGTACCCGGCTGGGGATCCCTCATACTATGAAATGGTCATTTTGAAACAGGAGGTGTCGAGCCGGTTCGGTGACCGGCCGCCGAGCCACCGGCTCAGAGCCACTATTTGGGTGATGTTGATTTTTGCTTTGTGGGTTGGAGACTTACGGCAATTGGAGACAAAAAAGAGAAAAAAAAATAGAAAAACGGAAAAAGAAGCAGGCAGAAGGGGAGCGGGGAGACGGACAGAAGAAAGAAAAAGAAAAAGAAAAGCATGGAAAGAAAGAAAAGGACGGAGGAAAAGTCCAAAAGCAAGGACACATTATTTAAAAACATGGCACACTACCCATTAAAAAGATTCCATCAGTCTAGAATTAGGAAAATTAGAATTAGACTAGTTAGATATTTTTTAGAGAGAGATGTAGACCGTCTCACTAGAAGAAAAACCCGTCTCACTAGATTAGATTTTCTTAGTTTAATTTCTTCCTTTAATTTTTCCCCAAATTTTGTAATAGTTTCCGTCACTCGGATTTTGTAGGAAGATTAAGATCGAAAGATCTGGTTTTTATTCAAGTTCGTAACTTTTCCGTCTCGTCTTTGTTAATCGGTAAAGATTCAATCTTTCCTCTTTATTTTCATATTTATTTTCATTTACTTGTCATTTAATTAATCTTTCTTGCTTGTCTAATTAGTTCACATGTTTAATATGTCTTATTTTGCTAGTTTTGTATCCAAGTTTTCGTCTTTAATGATTTTCCTTATTAATATGAGTGGGTAGTGTAATACTAAGGTAGATGGGGGAGTTAGTGTAGGTTTATAGGTTGATTATGATAATTAGGCATAAAGATTAAGTCTTTTGGAAGTCTATATGTCTTGTGCACACAAGGTGTTTGTAGAAATGCTTAAATGAGTAGTTTGAGTATTTCCCTTGTTTAATTACTAGTTTGAGCGAGAGCTTGACTTGTAACGTGTTTGTGTGCATTTTGAATGTTTAAGGGGAGGTAAGGGCGAGATCCCGACCGATCCTTGGGCTAGGGCTCGTCTCACACCGAGAGGTGGAGACTTGCCTAGAGACCGTCTTACACCGAGAGGTGGATACATATCTAGACTCACCATTAGACTAGTTTTAACCCTCGTCATAATCGACCTATACCTACATTAATAAACCCATTCACCTTAGTCTATTTTTATCCTTGTTTAATCTTTTCTTGCTTCATTATTAGCTTTAGTTATTATATCTATCTCGACTTTAGCCTTTTTAACCTCTCATCTTCGTCCGAACTAGACTAGATAAGAACAAAAATCGATAGCCAATCCTAACCGTCCTTTGGTGTTCGGACCGTCCTTACCCTACTACATTAATTAGTCTGGTCTTGAGATTCTAAGTTTGTTTGAACCTGGGTAACGCGACTAACCCCTTTTCAAACACCGCAATGGACCTTCCATTTGAAATCATGACCGATGCAAGTGACTATGTATTGGGAGTGGTATTGGGTCAAAAGAGTGACAAGGGACCCCATGTGATTCAATATGCATCTACACTCTTGAATGACGCTCAAAAGAACTACTCTACAACGGAGAAGGAGTTCCTTGGTGTGATATATGCCCTAGAGAAATTTCGATCTTATCTCTTGGGCACAAAGGTGATCATCTACACTGATCATGACGCCATTAGATATCTTGTGGCAAAGAAGGATGCAAAACCAAGGTTGTTGAGGTGGATCCTTCTCCTAAGTGAATTCGATGTAGAGATAAAGGACAAGAAAGGGGTGAAGAATGTGGTCGCGGATCATCTAAGCCGGCTAAACCTTGAAGGAAGACCATCATGCCCTCTTAATGAGGTTGAAGGAGGTCTCCCTCATGAGTCCCTATATGCTATCCAAGTGGAGGAACCATGGTATGCTACCATGGTCAACTATTTGGTGACAAAGCGGTTTCCAAACCATTTCTCTTCCCATCAAAGAAGCAAAGTAAAGTCCGATGCAAAGTAATATATATGGGATGACCCATACTTGTGGAAATTTTGCCAAGATCAACTTATAAGAAGATGCGTGCCCGAAAGTGAGATTCCATCCATCCTACATCATTGTCATGACTATGCATGTGGAGGACACTTTGGGCCACAAAGAACCGCAAGGAAAGTGCTTGAATGTGGTTTCTTTTGGCCAAGCCTCTTCAAAGATGCTCATAAATTTGTGAAGACTTGTGACCGATGCCAAAGAGTGGGGAACTTGACAAGAAAGAACGAGATGCCACAACAACCCCTCCTCTATTGTGAAGTCTTTGATGTATGGGGAATCGACTTTATGGGCCCCTTTCCTAACTCCTGTGGGTACTTATATATCCTTTTGGCGGTAGATTATGTGTCAAAATGGGTTGAAGCAATTCCCACCCGCACCGATGATGCAAAGGTGGTGGCAACCTTCATCCAAGAGAACATATTCTCTCGGTTTGGTTTTCCAAGGGCTATAATTAGTGATAGAGGTACCCACTTCTTCAATAAGGTGATTGGAAGCCTTCTAAAAAAGTATGGGGTGAACCATAAGATTTCAACGGCCTATCACCCACAAACAAACGGCCAAGCCGAGCTCTCCAACCGTGAGATTAAAGGGATCCTTGAAAAGACGGTGAATCCGGATAGGAAGGATTGGAGCAAGAGGCTAGTTGATGCTTTGTGGGCATATAGAACCGCATTTAAGACCCCCATCGGCATGTCCCCATTCCGTCTCATCTATGGCAAGGCTTGCCACCTCCCCGTGGAGGTTGAGCACAAAGCCTATTGGGCTATCAAATCATTCAACCAAAACCATGATGAGAGCGGTATGCACCGGAAGCTACAATTACAAGAACTTGAGGAAATTCGCCATGATGCGTATGAGAACTCCTCAATCTACAAGGAGAAAACAAGGAAATGGCACGACGGGATGATAAACCAAAGGGTTTTCAAAGAAGGCGATCAAGTTCTTGTGTTCCAAAATCGTTTTAAACTCTTCTCGGGTAAGTTGAGGTCAAGATGGTTTGGACCTTACACCATCAAGAAGGTGTTTACTCATGGAGCAATTGAGGTGGAAGGGCCCGGGGAAGGAAAGCTACTCAAGGTGAATGGCCACCGCCTCAAGCATTATTTCAAAGGATGTTCCCGGGAGGGGGA